>ML353151.1:0-69066 GCA_005239505.1 Nicotiana paniculata
TCCTATATTACTTGTCGACCACGTACACTTGCGTGTGCATTGGGAAATCAACCAACATGTGGCCACACTATGAAATTGTGTGGTCCACACTTGGCTTTCTGCGGCCGCACTCACTTTTGTGCGGTCCGCACTGCCTCTTCTGATTCTGCTTTCTGGAACTATCAAGCATGCATCTGTATACACTATGAGCTTTAATTGTAACTAATTCCTATTGTCATGTGTTGCAGACAATGGTTAGATCCCCTGGCAGAGGTGATACATTAAAAGGGAGGGGTGAGCCCTCCTGGGGCCAAAGCCGAGGCAATAATAACCTACCACTTGCCATTCAGAGATCCATAAGCAAGAAAGAAACCACCAACAGAGTTTCCGAACCCTCCAACAATAGGGAATATGACCCATCTGGGAAGCTTCAGAGGGAAACTCTCTACAAGCACAACCGGATGCCCAACCACAGCAAGTTCAAACGAGATACCAACTCCGTGACGAGTCCTCCACCTCAGCTAGTTCTTTTGAGGGTTCTGATGCTAGTATCCAGGGTTCAGATCCCTCCTCTACACACTCCCCTCCTGCACCAATCAATGTAGATGATGATGATGTCCCAGATGATGGGAGAAGAGGTGACACTTGGGTGGACGACCTTGAGAGGTCAAGGAGAAGAGAGATGTGGGAAGACAGATTCGTCAGCTTGACTGCTTTCAACAGGTTCAGAGAGTGGTGGCCCCAGAGATCGCACACACTTGAGCGACAGTTCTTGATGAAGGATTTGGACATTCAGAATCCAAATGTCCTTAGACAGTTCCAAGAGCGAAAGGGATGGAAATGGTTCACCCAAAGTGTCATCGATGCAAATGAGCACTTGGTTAAAGAATTTTATGCCAATGTGGCTCACATAAAGAAAGGTACCAAGATAACAAAGGTAGAAAATCTTAAAATCCAATTCGACTCCTGTGTTTTGAACTCATATGTGGGATTTGAAGAAGTGGAGGTAATCTAATACTTGGAAAATCTTGCTTTGGGTGATGCAACTCGCCCGTGGTTAGTAGAGATTTTGGATGCTTGAGGACCACCACCTATGTGGCTCACAGCAGGGGTCCCCATAATCGGGGCGAACCTAAATTTTGAAGCCAAACGGTGGCAGACATTGGTATGCAGCAACATTGATCCGTGCTTAAATGAGAACAACCTCCCACTTCCCCGAGTAGTCCTGGTAGCTTCGATTATGGTTGGGTATCCGATCAATGTGGGTTCCATCATTTCCACCAACATCACATTAGTTGTCCAGAAAGATGAGAGATCATACCGATACTCGAACTTCCTCACAGAGTATTTCAATGATGAAAAGGTGGAGCCGAGGAAGTATGACACAAAAGTAAAGGCCAAGAAGCCTTTCTCATGGTACCACCTGCAGGGTGCTGACAACCCTAAGTTAAGGGTAAGGCAACTACCTCCGCTGTCCAGTCTGAGGATCCAATGGTAGTAGTTACTGATTCAGCTACTGAGCCCTCCACAGATGCCATGCCTTCTACAACAACCATGCCACCACCTTCTTATTTTAGACCATCAGCTCCATTATCAGTTCAAGCTTCATCCACTTATCCACAGACTACGCTGCAAGTCTCCCAGACATTGGCGAGTCTCAACAATTGGATGCATGCAGCTACTTCAAAGCTTTCTGACATATCCAGTGTTGTTGCAACACAGTCCTCTGCCTCAGTAGCACCACAAGTCCCTTTGTTAGTGGAGGAAATATTGAAGAAGATTCTGTACAACCAGTAGACCATTATGGAGATTCTGGTGGCGCATGGGGAGGTCATTGAGGAGTTGGGAAAGAAAGATAAGAAGATGCGGAAGTCTCATGTGTCGAGGAAGTCAGTGGAGAGGTTGAGAAAAGAGATTGCCAAGATTGTTTCTGCCGGAGATCTACCATTGGACCTGCTTATGGAGCCAGCAGTCCCAGCAGCACAGGTAGCATCAACAGTACTTGATACATCAGAGGCAGTAGCCAACCAGTCTAAGGAGCCGGATGCTACTGCCCAAACCGCTGAGGAGATGATCCAGATGCTCAGCAACCCTGTTTTCCCTCAGCCAGGTAATGATAAGATACATTTAGAGGAGACTGAGGGTGTTGTGGATGCCATACAGACTGATACCACATAGGGAGTTATCTTAACTCTCTACCCTTCCCTGCTCTTATTTTTGTTAAGCATTGGGTACAATGCTTATTTTCACTCGAGGGGTGGTCTATTTTGATTGATTGACATTGATATTAGCCTGTAATAACTCTTATACTATTTTTATTTTATCTTTATTTTCTCTTTGGTATGTATATATTCTTCCCTTTTTTTTATGTATATATTTAGTTCCCCTTATGTATATATTCATTTTACTTCGTTTTGTGTATTCATTTATCTTACTTTCCGTAGTTTATTTCGTAGCTTCTTTAGTTTGTCTTTCTTAGTAGTATAACTTCTTATTTACTTTAGTAGTTTCTTTTGGATTTGTTAGATCTTTTTACGTTTGAGTGATCAATAAGCCTTTGGTTTTCTTAATTCCATGGTTCTTTCCAAAGGTGGATTTTGTGTGAACCGGGTGGCTCTTCCCAACGATGGATGGCGTGACAACCTTCTTAAGGGATTGAGTCTGTTTTCTTTTCTTGTTTAGGCAAAAATAGTAGTAATGAATAGAAGGGTCTCAAGCATGCTTCAATTGGTACCAACAATACCTACGACCTTATGGTTAAAAAGAAGTTTTTGTAAAGAAATAGCTCTAGTTAGCGATCTTGTGAATCTTGTGTTGACTTAGGAAATCATCGGATGGTTTAGTTGAACCATTAGCAATTTGCAATCTTGAATGCAGTTGTTGTGGGCCCTCGATTCCTTTTTCTTTAACAATCTGTTTGTGTGAGAGATGAGGTATTTTTTTACAAATCCAAGTACTCGTGCGAATGGTCCAGAACTTGCCCCGAATGTGTTTCTGGGCGAAATTCTAAGTTAGCTTGGCTTGAGAAGTGATTGTAGGCCCTTCTTGGCCTGTATTGAAACCTTCCATAGAACACCAATGATATCATCCTTAGTAAACCCTTTTGAGCCTAAAGCCTTTCTATTCAATAACCACATTACAAGCCTTTAACCGTTTTATAGTGACACTCTCTTGGTACCCGACTTTTCTTTAGCACTCATGTGATTCAAATGGCAAAAACATAAGTTTGGGGGAGAGATGAGGAGTTTAAAGATGGTTTTAAGGCACAAAATTACAAAAGAAATGAAGAAGAGAAAAAGGCAAAGAAAAATAAAGGAATACAAAGAAAAACACAAAAAAAAAGTGAATAGTGTGAAAAGGTTAAAAATATGCAAAAGAAAGAAAAAGTGCAAAAGCATGGAGAAAGCAATTAAAGAGATTGTGAATAGCATGACAAATAAAGAGTGATGTCAAGTCTCTATAATCCCCCTAAGGGAAAATAAAATGACTCAAAGAGTCGGCAAAGTATGAGCCCACAAGAGAATATGAAGTGCTAAAGTAAAGATGAACCGATTCCCATCCGATATTACCCTCCTTAATCCAAACGCCTTCATTACATGCCGAAAAAGCCCTACGTGATTTCAAGCCGAGCAAGCTTAAATTATTGATCTACATGAGGGACAAGAATATGGTACTTAGAGCCGGGCTTGTGACATTCTTTTGAGTGTGATGAGCGTGTCTTCCTCGAGTCATTCTTTTGAATTCTTCATTCGTGAGTGAGATGAGCTCCCGGAGAGTATAGGAGGAGAAGTTTGGGATCCATGGCGACTTGCATGAAAGTTCGAGCTTCCTTGATGAACAAAGTCAACCCTTGATGCTCAAGTTTCACATTAGAGCCATTTGTGCTTCAACATTAAAATCATAGGCTTGTTAATGATTCATGAGTGTGTGGGTAATTGTTGGTCTCGACTGATTTGTGTTCAACTCAACTTAGGCCAGCTGAAATATCCTTTTTTTTTTCTAGGGGAGGTGTGAAATTTCCTTAATTACTTGAGGACAAGCAAAAGCTTAAGTTTGGGAGAGTTGATAAGTAGGAATTTTTACCGCTTATTTGCTCTCTTTTACTTTCGTTTTAGACCAAAATTTCTTAAAGGTACTCCTGGAGACTAATGAAATGTGCTTGCTTGCAGGAATGATAGAACATGAGCGAAAGCGATGAAAATCAACTCAAAAAGAAGTAATTTTGCATAAGGACAAAAACAAGGCTAAAAAGGCACTGTGCGGACCACACAATATTAGGTGCGGCCGCAGATCATGAAGAAGACCTCTGACAAGAAATGACATGCAAAGTGCGGACCGCATAATTCTGGTGTGGCCGCAGAAGACAAATATCAGAGAGATGGGATTTTAAGTTCAAGAAGAAATGCGGACCGCACCATTTTTGTGAGGCTGCATAATCAAGAGCACGACCACACTCATTTTTATGCGGTCCGCAGAAGTCTCACACGGCCAAAACCAAAGGCCAATGAGTGCAGACCGCACTATAATTGTGCGGCCGCAGAAGCAAGAGTGTGGCTGCACTCATAAAAGTGTGGTCCGCAGAAGTTGAAGGAGTGCAGCCGCAATCCAGAATTGTGCGGCCGCAGAACTGGAACTTGTCAAGCCAAGTCTCATTTTGCGGACTGTACACATAATTGGGCGACCGGACAACCTCCGCAGGGGCAATTTTATCAGATATTTTCAGCTTAGTATAAATAGAACTTTTTATCATTTTAAGGTCAACTTTTATTTTGGGAGAGCACCTGAGCCGTTTTCTGTACTGTTTTGAGTAATTTTGTACTATATTAGTTTCCAAACATTAGATTTTATTTCCATAATTAATTATTATGCATTCTATCTTAATTTCTTATTTTATTTCTTTATCTTCTATGAGTAGCTAAACTCTTAGCTATGATTTTGACCCAACCCTAGTATGGGTACTTAATGGGTTATTGATTTATGGCTTGTTTAAGATTGGATATATGTTATTTAGTCTTGTTCTTGCTTAAATTCTAGAATTAATGGTTGCAAACATTGTTTCATGCCTATTTCACCTAGTCTCTACTTGTGAAAGAGAGACTAAGTCTAGGAAAACTTGGCTAACTAGTAATTGGGGTGAACTCAAGAAATTGATAGCCCCAATTAAAGGGTTGAACCTAGAAATAGTAAGACCCGACTAGAGAATTTATCACTTGCTTTGTGAAATACCCATTTGGACTTGAGAAATCCAAATCGGGCAAAGTCACTCAAACTACCGAGAGGTATAGAATGCGTAATTGAGTGTGATTGCTATAATGTATCCCGATCATCCAAACATGCCCTAAAGATCTTAATCCGTTAGATAACCAACTAGGCGGAATTCGCAACCCTAGATCCTTTTATCATTTGAAAAACAATCAAAACCAAAAATATGATCTCCTAGTTTTATAATTGCAAACAATAACTCAAAGTAGAAGTAGAAAAAACAAACAAGAATGTGGAAGAGTAATTTAGGAAATATCATACAATTACACTAAATATATATCTAATCCCATTTCTAACTCCCTGTGGATTCGATCCCGACCTACGTCGGGTTTTATTATTGCATCGACCGCCTCACTACCTTTATTTGTGGTGTGAGTTTTGACGAGTTCGGTGCGTGTTGACACCTAGTTTTCCCCTCATATTTTTAAATGTATATATATAATTTCAAAATAGTATATTTGCATTATCATTTAGGTTATAAACCTATACAAGCATTTTTCAGAATTTTTCATGATTTTTAGAAACCATAAACTAGTTTTTTTTACATTTATTATTATATAAATTTATGATGATTTAATTATCCAAACTTATTTTTTACACCAACATGTATGTTTTATAATATTTTACTTCATTTTTCATAATTACATTTACATTCTTTAGGCTAATTGCACATTTTTGCAATAATAGCCTATATTCATATATAATTACATTATTTATGCCTAAATAACTTTTTATATTTTCCTATAATGTTAATTTATTATTTTCAATCATTTGAGTGCACAAATAATATTTTTGTTATCTATTAACTACTTTTATAAATTATTTTTTGATAAATATTGGGTTTTTAAAAACTAGCCCCAATTTCTAAACAATTTCGGACCAAATAAATGGCCCAAAAACCCCAATACCTTAACCCAATAACCCCAGTCCAAACCAATAACCCCTTAACCCAAAAACCGGTCGGTACCCGTTACACTTGACCCGCCCCACTTATTTTTAAATCCTGGTTGTTGATCTCTCAAGATCAGCGGCCCTTTTTTATTCTCTCCCTTTTAATTACCCTCCCATACACCCTAACCCGTTATCCCACAAACCCGCCTCCCTTACATTCTCTAAATCTCCCCTCCCTCTCCGAAGAACCCTAAAACTGCCGCCCCCTAAATATTCTCCTAATCCCACCAAATATGGGATTCGATGGCTATTTCTCGCCATATTCGACCCCCTTTTGGTACCGGTTGTTCTCTTATGTTATTCCCTAACTGATTTCCTAAACATGGCAAGAAGACCTCTTCCGAAATTGAACCAAAATTGGTTCAAAAACCCTAATTTTGAGTATTATTCAGTCTATATTCGTCTTATGCTATTGTGAGTCCGATTATTCATTTATATTCTATTGATTTTCAATTTCACTAAAACTAGGGTTTACAGATCTCTTAAATTGATTGTCAAACCAATTTATTTATTTATTTATTTTCCTTGTTCGTTTCTTAAATCACTCTATTTCTTTGTTTATTGTTTGATTTTATCACTATATAAACCCCTCCCCCATTCCCTCTTAGACAGACTTCAATCGCGAAATTTTCACTAAAAAACTAAAGCTTTCACTCTGTGTTCATTTACTCTTTTGTTCTACTTTGGCTCTTGGCCAGCTAAAAGCCAAGGCCACCAGATTTCCTATTTTTCGACCTTCCTTGAGTGTGAGCACTGCCCTAGGTTCTTTGAAACCCTTAGGAACTTGATGCATATGGGATTCTGGGTCATATTGCTGTTCTTTTCTTGTTTGTTGAGCAATAACTGGTTAGTTCTCAACCTTCACAATGTTTATTCCATTATGTCCTAATTAGCGTATCAATGTTTTTCTGGAATTTCATGACTTGATATAATCTCTTGATTCTCTTCATGTGTGATTCTGCCTAAAGCATGAACTTCTCTAGCATTGTCTCATGCCTAAACTATTATTTCTAAAAATGTCTTTGTATCTAGCTTAGGCAATTTGGACAGTTTGAAGCATGTTTAGCTTAATGTATTGAAAATTTGAGTGTTTTCATTGGTTGTATGACCTAATCATGTTTCCTGCCTGATTCTGAATTTCTATAGTGATTAATTTATGTTATTAACATGCCCTAATCTGTTAAGACCTTCACTCTAGTTGTAATTTTCTCCTATGACTATGTTTGTCACTTAGTATGTTCTTATCCTTCCAATTATGTACCCGTAGAAGCTAATTATCTTAGATTAATCTTTCCTGATTTGTTTTCCTTATAATATGTGATTTTATCTGCCTTGTCGGTATAGGTTGTACTGCTTAATCCACGTGTTTAGCATAATGTGGTCTTTTAGGTTTGAACTTGTTGATTTAGTGATAAATATTTTTCTTACTGGCCTAATGCTCTTTTGTCTATTTACTCTTTAATCCCAAATGTGTAAGACTCCTTGCCTCTTAAAAATATTCCCTGCCCCAATGTGATATGTGAAAACTTGTAGCATTAACTTGTCTCTTGAGTTCATGCACTTTCTGTGTTGATATGTTCATCATGTGATCACTTTGTAATGTCTGTGCACTCTTCCAAACCCTGTTACTTTGCTACTACTTTTATTGGTTGCTTCTCTATTCTGAACCTATAATTCTTGGTCGGATGAAAGCCAATTTCCCCCTAAAAATTCTCTATTAACCTTCCTAGTGTGAGCACTGCTCGGGGTGCACTTTGAGGGCCTTATGAACTCTGACACACTAGGGCCTCAGGTTCTTGGCCACTTTCTTCTCGACTACTCAACTATGCCCTCCCTATACCTACTGAATAAGCCAATTAGCTTGTGTAAATGACTGTTTTCCTGGATCCTTGATCAACTATGTCTATTGGGTGTAATCCAAGTTCTCTTGTGGTTTCTGGGCTATGTTGAAATCTGTGTGAAGACAAAATTGAAGTCCTAGTTGGGCTGGGTACACTTTGGGCATGTCTTAGGACCACTATAGTTATTTGTAACACTTATAATTTTATTCAGTATTGAGCCTATAATAATTCTGAATAACGATTGAGGTACTAGTAAATTAGGAAAATGGGTCTATTCTAATGTTTGCATGAAAGGGTAGAAATCTTTTCTATAGGATCTGAGTATTCAATTTGTTCAACATGATCTATTTCTATGTGTTTGTTAGATAACATGTCTATAGGACGTAAATAATCTCACCCACTCACATGTTCATTTCCCACATGTTATTATCTGCCTATTATGCTGCAACACAGTAATTAGTTGTTCAATATTCACGTAGATATCATGCCTATAAGAATATAATAAAATTAGCTACTATTACTGTTGTTCCTATTAAATTGCTCTCCTAGAAATCATGCCCTATAGGAATGAGAAGATAATAACTAGTTTCAATTGCCAATTCTTAGAAATCCTTCCTATAGGACCCTTTTGCTCGCCTAAAAAGTATGCTGATAAAATAAAACACTAGCAATTTTGAACTACCAGCTGTCTCACTACTTTACTGCACAAACAATTTAGAAAGCATGCCTATAGGATTTGTAATACCTGCAATCTGCAAATTCGTTGTTCTAAGAAAGAAACACTTCATGTACATTTAAAATTTTGAATCACATAGAAACCATGATTATAGGACTTAAGGACTCTATTTAATATTAATTCTGGAAGTTGTGACCTGCCTAATGGGTAAAACTTGGTTGCGTGTATTTGTTGCTTACACGTGGAAGCTAAATTGAGCCATTTATTGCCCTTAAGTGTAGTCCTACATGTTTTGAATGTCGTTTAGATTTTATCATGTTAAGCAACCTAAGTTAAGTCTAGAACTACCCAAAATAGAGGTCCAAATGCCTCATGGGCCATAGGCATGGGACGTGTAGTGCATGCATAAGGCACGATTTAAAATCAATTAGTGCACTCTAGGTAACAAACTTAAAGATAGTAATCGGGTAGCAGGAGATGATAGTCTGTGCCCGCTGAATAATACGAGTAACACCCCATCTCGAGGGAGTTACAAAGTATAATTTATGTTGCACGGGGTGATCCTTTAGGTTAAAAAACTTAGGACCCCCCCCCCCCCCCATTTTCTCTTTAAGTAGAGTGTTTTTATTTGTTCAAAGTCTTTTGATAATAACTTCCCAAACTTCTTATTGTCCCTCTGCTTATCTGACTAATTCATAAAATTCGAGTTCGGCCGGGACCTATAGTTGTGGACCTCGAAGAGTGCCTAACACCTTCTCCTCGAGGTAATTTGAGCCCTTACCTGATCTTTGGTGATGTAAACTAGTAAACCCAAGTCATATGAATATAGGTGTTGTAATTCACCTTGAACTCGTTAGGTGGAGACTCTCTCTTTTAACACTTCCTTAAAAGAGTTGTCACATGTTGAAACCCGATTTCGCGAGAAAAAAAGGCGCGACAGCATGGCAACTCTGCTGAGGATATTTCTTTTAGGCTCTTACCATAGAGAAATTGGTCTATATGAATTAGTCTTATTTGATAAACGTGTTTCCTTATCTGATGTTTTATACGTCAATACCACACAACAAGATAGGTTACTTTATGTGGTACCCAATTTTCGAGTGTTGTCTAACTGGAAGAACCTGGTTCTTCTTGATGTACTTACTTCTGCTGTTGCGGAATACTAAAAGCAGTAAAGTAAAAACACAAAGATTTTTACGTGGAAAACACCTAGATCAAAAGGTGAAAAAACCACGACCTACTCCTCAGTAGGATTTTCTCAAACACTTTACTAAAAACTCTGAGCCAAATTGACTTACAAAATAAACTCTTTTGTAATCCTAGGACTAACTCTAATCCCTTTGTAGTAACTAGCCCCTAACTAATTTCTACAAGCTTCAAGTTAACTCTAACTTAAACAATGCGTACCTATTACAATTGCTTCTATGAAAGCTGAAAAGATACAAAATTAAAACTCCTACTAAAATCAACTAGACTCAATAATTAATCGGATGGAACTGGTTCTCTAGTTGAACTGTAGCCTTTGAATCGCACAATGATTCTGCTAGAAAAATAACTCTGGGAACTTTGCTTTCAGATTTTGATTCACTTCAGCTTTTTTGCATTATCAATTCAAGCAAGAATGCTTCAATTATTTATAAAGTCAATTGAGTTCTGGTCCGATTCTACCTGGGAGAACAAGTTCTTATCAAACTCAACTTCCTTCCTTCGTTTCTGTCCTTGCTGAATTCAACTTCTATTCTCTCATTAATTTGCAACCTTTTCACATTAGAAGATACTCTCCTTGTTCATTGATACTTCACAATTGCATTCAACTCCTACGCATATAAGGTTTGTGTGCCAACGCGTCAGGTCAAGTATGTGTGCTCTGATGGACATGGTTCAACTGGTCATACATTTGTGAATCTCAAAACTATGCAGTGACTTGGGTCAACAAATTCCCCCTTTCTGATGATGACAAACTCTGTGCTTCTCCCTGTATACAACTCAAACACTTTGAAGCATTTATCATAGAGAAACCAGGTTCATTAGGTTATAAATATCACCTCCTTCAAATATAAATATCACTTTTCTTCCCCCTTTTGGCATCATCGAAAAGTTTGCAAAGTGATAAACTTACCAGAGTTGTTAACAATTACTCATGGCCATTAAGGCAACTGCATATGCAATCATGCATTAATCATAAATAATCAACTAAGAATTCAAACTATCAAAAATAGAGATACTGAATCAGAGCAAAAAGCATCAGATTTTATTGATAGAGCTAATACGATTCTGTCACAATTCAAAAAATAAAACAAAAATATTTAAAACATGAGCAACAAACAAAAATTCTAAATCTGGGTCATTGAAAGTTCTAGGCAGGCTAGGAAATTAAGGCTTGGAAAAACTCCAAACCTGGTTCATTTAGCCAAGATGGATGGTTCAGCAGACTTAGAAACAAATGAAGACTTCTTTGAGGAAGTCTTGGCTTTCTTGAGCTTAGGGGTCTGAACCTCTACCTCTGCCACTTTTTCACTTTGATGGACCAGGTCCATCTCATCCACTTCAACAGCCTCAATAGGCTCAACAACCTTTTCTTTCCCTTTTTCCACTCTTTTCTTCTTACTCTCCTCTAAAAGCTCTCTTCAACTCGTCCACACTTTGCTTTACCTTGCTACTTGTAGTTCTTCCTCTTGGAAGAGAAATATTAGAAGTCTCAGAAGGAGAAACTTTTCTTTTCTTACTTTCTCTTGTTGTTCCAGACATTTGAGCTTTAGGAGTTCTTTTCTTCTTTGGATTGTAATTATCGCCTAACATTTTTAGCAGATCCACCAAGGTTTCCTAAGTAGATGAACCGGGTTCATCTGTACCTTTTCTAAAATTACTAACCCTTCAGCGGTTTCTCCTGATTCACTTCCCCCTGCGTTCTTGCTACTTTCTTCCTCCTTTTCTGGCTCAGCACCACAGATAGCCATTTTTACAGATTCTTCCTCTATTCCCCTCTCTTCACTCCTTACTCCCTCTCTCTCTTTTTCTTTTTTAATTTTTTTTACCACCTCTTCTTCTCGTCTCCGGAAGTTTCACATCTTTCACATACCCAACCAGTAGTAACCTGTTTTCTAAGTTTTTCAACAACATCAGAGATGATATCAGAAGAATGGTTTGGGACAGATGTTACCTGAGTCATCAAAAATTTGGGAATGGTGAGGATTCTTGTTGAAACAGAGGTTCAAATTCAAATGGATAGGCTTTGAAAAGATTTTGAGTTTGGGCAAAGTTCTGCTCATGATTTAATTATTATATTTCAAAGTGTGCAGAGTGTAGAACACATACCTCGCCTTTCAGATGAACCAGCAAGATGAACCAGGTTCATCATTTCAGAATCCTCTTGATCAAGCCTCAATTTGCAAAGATAGAAAATTTTTTATTAGTGATCAGTGAGTCATATCAAAACATGGCATAAGAGTATACGTCTTACACTATGAGACTGAGAAATTGTTAATCTGATTATTTACACTAGTTTCAGACTTTTCTAGCTAATTTTTTTTTTCATGTTTTATTTTTTCAATCAGGTGATTTTAATCATCCCTAATTCACGCCTGTTTCTCTCAAAATGCTCCCTACTCAGTGCTTTAGTAAAGATATCTGCAATTTTGTTGATCAGTAGCACAAAATTCAGTTGAGATAATTCCTTTTTCATAGTTATCCCTCTGGAAATGGTGCCTAACATCTATGTGCTTAGCTTTTTTATGATGAACCGGGTTCTTCATCATACTTATTGCACTAGTGTTGTCACAGAAAATAGGAATGCATCCAACATTTATACCAAAGTCCATGAGTTGTTGCTTGATCCATAGCAACTGAGCACAGCAAGAGGCTGGAGCCACATATTCATCCTCAGCAGTAGACAAAGCTATTGAATTCTGTTTCTTGGTGGCCCAAGACACAAGGCAGGAACCCAAACAGTGAGCTATGCCTGAAGTACTCTTCCTGTCAACCAGGAAACCTGCGTAATCAGCATCAACATATCCTACAAGGTCAAAATTACTACCTTTAGGATACCAAAGACACAAATCAGTGGTGCCTTTCAAATATCTCAAAATTCTCTTCACTGCAGTGAGGTGGGACTCCTTTGGATTTGCCTGAAACCTAGCACAGAGTCCCATACTGAACAAATTATCAGGTCTGCTGGCAGTGAGATATAATAGAGACCCAATCATCCCTTTGTATAGCTTCTGATCAACGGATGAACCGGGTTCATCCACATCCAATTTTGTAGCTGTGACTATGAGAATTTCTACTTCCTTTGAGTCTTCCATTTTAAACTTCTTGAGAAATTCTTTCACATACTTTTGTTGGTGGATAATTTTTCCATTAGAGTTTTTCTTGATTTGCAAGCCTAAGAAGAAGTTTAGCTCACCCATCATACTCATCTCAAACTCTCTCCCCATAAGCATAGCAAATTCCTTGCTCAATTTTTCGAAGTCGCCCCAAATATAATATCATCCAGGAATTTTGATAATCGTTCGTACCATGCTCTTGGTGCTTGTTTGAGACCATATAGAGCCTTGTCGAGTTTGTATACGTGGTCAGGTGACTCCTTTCTTTCAAAACCTGGAGGATTCTTGACAAATACATCTTCCTTCAGATAGTCATTGAGGAAGGCACTCTTAACATCCATCTGATGAAGAGTGAATTCCACGTGTACAGCAAATGCTATAAGAAGTCTGATTGCCTCCAGTCTTGCCACAGGGGAAAAGGTCTCATCATAGTCAATTCCCTCTTCTTGACTATACCCTTGAACAACTAGTCTTGCCTTATTTCTTGTAACAGTTCCATCCTCATCGATCTTGTTCCTGAAGACCCACTTGGTGCCAATCACTGAATTGTCTAGTGGCCTGGGTACCAAGTGCCATACTTGACTTCTTTTAAACTGATTCAGCTCTTCTTGCATGAAATTTACCCAATAAGCATCTTATAGGGCTTCCCCAATGTTCTTTAGTTCGATCATGGATAGAAAGGCATCAAACGCACATAGATTTTTCAAGGATGATATTTTTTTGATTCCGGATGTCAAATATGTTATGATGTTCTCAAGAGGGTGAGAACTCTGATATCTGTGTGGTTTAAGTACCAGTTGTTCATTCCTAGACGATTACATGTTGTCTTGTTGCTGTGGAGCAGGATCAGGACCAAATTGCATATGTTGAATTCCCCCTGTCATGATGCTTTGGGTAGTTGAACCTGGTCCATCACCTGTTCCACCTTCCATGCTTGCTTCAATGTGCTCACTGCTTCTTACCAGTCCAAGCTCCTCATCTTTAGGTTCCTGTCTCTCAGCAAGAATATTAGTTTCATCAAAGACAAGATGTATACTTTCTTCTACACACATAGTTTTTTTATTATACACTTTATAAGCTTTTCTATGTGATGAATTTCCCAAGAATACTCCCTCATCACTTCTGGGGTCAAATTTTCCTAGGGAATCTTTGCCATTATTATGCACAAAAACTTGCATCCAAAAGCCCTAAAGTGGGATATGTTGGGCTTTCTCATTTTAAGTAATTCATAGGGAGTTTTCTCTACCAGAGGTCTAGTCATACATCTATTAATTATGTAACAAGCAGTGTTTATTGCTTCATCCCAGAAGATGTGAGGTAGTTTGCTAGATAGAAGCATGGTTCTTGCCATGTCTTCAAGAGTTCTATTTTTCCTTTCAACAACCCCATTTTGCTGTGGGGGTTCTAGGGGCAGAAAAATTATGATTAACACCATGTTCATCACAGAACTCAACAAATTTAGCATTCTCAAATTCAGTACCATGGTTAGATCTTATTGATGCTAGTTGATGTCCTAGTTGATTTTGAGTTTTCTTGACAAATGAGGTGAATATATCAAATGCTTCATCCTTAGATGCCAGGAATAAGGTCCAAGTGAACCTTAAATAATCATCAACTAGCACCATCACGTATCTCTTACCACCTCTACTCAGAGTTCTCATAGGACCACATAGATCCATATGAACCAGTTCCAACGTCCTGGTGGTATTGACTATTTTCTTACTTTTGAAAGAGGACCTTACCTGCTTCCCCCTGGCACATGCCTCACAAACTTTTTCCTCCTTGAACTTAATGTTAGGAAGTCATACCACTAAGTCCTTAGAGACTAGTTTTTTAAGTTGAGTTAGACTCACATGACCAAGTCGTTTGTGCCACAGGAGGGGATCACTGTCCAACACACTTAGGCAAGTGAGTTCATTTTCAGACAGTGTGGACAAGTCTATGACATAGATGTTATTCATTCTTTTTTCCTGCATAACAATCTTGTCAGTAAGCAGATTAATCAAAAAACATTTTGTGGAAGTAAAAGCAACCAAGTTACCTCTGTCACACAGTTGTGATACACTGATCAGGCTATATTTCAAGCCATCTATTAGATACACATGTTCAATGGATCGTGTGTCATCCTTAACTACCTTACCAACCCCAATGATTTCACCTTTCTTTCCGTTTCCAAAAGAGACATTTCCCCCTTTGAGACGTTCAAGTGAAAGGAACTGTTCCATGTTCCCAGTCATATGCTTTGAGCAACCACTATCCAAATACCAAATTTGACTGCCTCCTCTCACTTGAACCTACACAAGAATCGGAGGTTAGTCTTAAGAATCCAAACTAGTTTGGGTCCTTTTATATGAGAGAATGGATGAATCAAATTTTTCCTGGCCCAATTTGGTAGCCAGTTTTTCCTTTTTACAAACCTCTCATTTCTTCGACTGGCCTGCTCTTTTGCAGTACACTCATATTTATAGTGCCCAATCTTACCACAATGGGTGTAGATTTTATTCTCAGGGAGAGTGAGATACTTGCTTTTGGGATCCCACTTGGGCAATTGACTTCAAAATCCAATCCCTCTCCTATTGCTACTATGATTCTCTTGAAGCCATATCAGGGCATCAGAGGATTTTTTCCATTTACAAGTTCGATCTAATTCATTTTTGACTTTGCCAAGTTCTTCATTAAGAGTTCTTATCTGTTCATCCTTGGCATACATCTTATCATTTAGTTTTCCCACGTTTTATTCTAACATGATATGGGAATAATCAACAACCTTTTTACTGGATCCTAGCTTTAGCTTTAAGTTTTCAGATTTTAGTTCTAGAATCTCAGTTTCAAGTGGATGAACCTGGTTCAACAAGTCAGTGTTTTTCTTTTCAGATTCACTGACTCTGATTTCCAGGTTCATGCACTTTGCTTTTAGCATTGCACATTCTTTAGATAGTTGATCCTTCTCTTTGGTTGTTTCCTCAGAATCATCTATGAAATCAAGTAGCAACTCAGAGATTTTTTCCTTAGATAGGAACTTTACTTAGCTTTTAAGATGTGATATACTTACCTCTGGTTCTTCATGTGATTCCTCATAATATTCTCCAATTTCCATGAGCTCCTGATCTTCAGTCTCCCCATCTTCTGATTCCTCATCTGAACTTCCCCCCCAAGCAGCAACCATAGCCTTTGTTGAGGTTTTCTTGGGTTGGACATGTTCCTTCTTCCTGTTCCTTCTTTCATATCTCTTATTTTTGCATTCTACTTCCCACTGAGAGTATAGTAGAGTACCTCTTGACATTTTTACCTGAGGTGTTCCTTCATAGGCTGCTTTCAAGGTATCCGAGATCTCTTTGGCAGTGGTGCAACTTTTGATTCTGTTGTACTCATCTGGACCTAGTCCACACACTAGCCACTTTTTGGCCTTTGGATTCTTCTCCCATTTCTTCAAATCCCCAGCAGTGAAATCAGCTCTAGTCTTTGGTATATCTATACCTTCAGCATTCTTCATCATGGTAACCATCAGTGACTATGTCCCAGAGTTCATAGTCTTCTCCAATCAGGTGGTCCTTCATCCTGTTTTTCAACCAAGAGTAATATTGTCCATTGAAGAGTGGTGGCCTTGCAGTTGATTGACCTTCCCAAATTCCAGGTGGTGCACTCATCTTGATCTTCTCCAAGGTGTTAGCCTTTCAAGGATAACCTGTTCTGATACCAATTGATGTTTTATACGTCAATACTACACAAGAAGATAGGTTACTTTGTGGGGTACCCAATTTTAGAGTGTTGTCTAACTGAAAGAACCTGGTTCTTCTTGATGTACTTACTTCTACTGTTGCGGAATATTAAAAGCAGTAAAGTAATAACACAGAGAGTTTTACGTGGAAAACACATGGCTTAAAAGGTGAAAAAACCACGGCCTACTCCTCAGTAGGATTTGCTCAAACACTTCACTAAAAACTCTGAGCCAAATGGACTTACAAAATAAACTCTTTTCTAATCCTAGGACTAACTCTAGTCCCTTTTTAGTAACTAGCCCCTAGCTAATTTCTACAAGCTTCAAGTCAACTCTAACTTGAACAATGCGTACCTATTACAATTGCTTCTATGAAAGCTGAAAAGATAAAATATTAAAAATCCTACTACAATCAACTAGACTCAATAATTAATCAGATGGAACTGGTTCTTCTAGTTGAACTGTAGCCTTTGAATCGCACAATGATTCTGCTAGTAAAATAACTCTGGGAACTTTGCTTTCAGATTTTGTGCGTTATCACTTCAAGAAAGAATGCTTCAATTATTTATAAAGTCAGTTGAGTTCCGGTTCGATTCTGCCTGGGAGAACAAGTTCTTATCAAATTCAACTTCCTTCCTTCATTTCTGTCCTTGCTGAATTCAACTTCTATTCTCTCACCAATCTGCAACCTTTTCACATTAAGGTTTGTGTGCCAATGCATCAGGTCAAGTATGTGCGCACTAATGGACCTGGTTCAATTGGTCAAACATTTGTTAATCTTCAAAACTATGTAGTGACTTGGGTCAATATCATCTCTTATTATTTTGTTATATGAATATCCCGCTCCCGTTTTCCCTTTTAATTGTTGCATGCACACCCTTTCCCCTATTCTCCTTTTTTTTTTGTATTCGCATTAATATGCAAATCTATGCTAAACATGGCTTTAACATGCGTTTTCTTTTATTTCTAGTCATGTTTGCATGCTCCATGTATTTTTTCTTAAGAATTGCTACATCA
The DNA here is from genome assembly GCA_005239505.1 of Nicotiana paniculata. Classification (NCBI taxonomy): domain Eukaryota; kingdom Viridiplantae; phylum Streptophyta; class Magnoliopsida; order Solanales; family Solanaceae; genus Nicotiana; species Nicotiana paniculata. Next base: position 17,767 of record ML353151.1, read on the forward strand.
TCCTTACTCCCCGTTTACTTTATTACAACTTCCACATTGTGCGAACTAACTTCTTCTTGTTTTCATTTTTTTTTATGACTTTACGTTTCATGTAATACTGAATTTACTGTTTTCATCATGAAAAATATTTGAGAACGTGTTGTTTTACCTTTGCATAAATTATTCTCCACATCGTATTCCACTCGTGCGTAATTAATACCATAACGGCGCTTGATGAGTGTCCACGCTCTTCCTAGATTACCCTTTAAATTTGGAAAGGCTTATTTTCGGTAAAACTAGTCGATCAGGGGTGCAGTCGACGGTTCCGTGTCTTTCCTTCTCAAGTTGTCCGCTTGAGGGTACAGGTCTAGACTCTTATAGAAACCCCCACTCTAATATTAACTGTGCATGCATCATGTACAAACCTAGTATAGGTTAGAACGTTGTCCGCGTAATAACCCGCTAAGGCAAGCCTTGTCCAAAGTCCGTCGGGATTTCCATAATCCCAAGGGACACAATCACAATCTATGCATTATTTGGAGAAAAAATGCCAATATATTGATCATTAACGTGTAAATAGCCAAATCTGGAGTGGGAAGGGGCTAACTTTATTTGTGTATACGGCTAAAATCGAGGAAACCGATTTTATGATCATTAGGGCACTCAGAAGGCTCGAGGGTTGGAGTTTTGGCATCGAAAGGGCGCATCGAGGATTCTCGACCCCGAAGCAGCATGAATTGAAGACCATCATTGAATGGTGAGAAATCCCCAAAAAGCACGTGTTTAAAGTTGATCAAGTACACAAAATAGTACCGGCCCATACCATGGCATTAAATGGCTGTACCAACCATCTATCTTTGTAATAATTACACATGTACTATGTTGGGATTTTCCCCTCATATATAAAGGGGACCCTTGTCATTTTATAAGACACATGATATTCAATGCAAGAACAAGAACATTCTCTATATTTATTCCTTTGATTTATTGCCTTTCATTTATTGTGTTCATCAATTGTTCTTCATTTATTGCTCATTATTGATCATAAAGGGGCCATCTTCGAGGCCTCCAATACTGTTGTATCCCCTTTGATAGACCCCTGTCAAGCTCTCGAGTCCGACCTCGAGGCCCATTTCGACCAAGCTCGAGACCCCGTCCTTTAACTGCTCGATTTGCTCAATCACACTATCCGTCGCTCTTATCCCGTTTTCTTACTTCTTACTTAGCATATATTGTCTAAACAACTAGCATTAAAATAAATCACATATTTTTAGAATCACAAAGTCAAATATAATTGTAATTACCATTTTCAAGGAAAATAATTTATTTTGTAGAAATGAGGCTCGACATGGTTCAAAGTATCCCACCTTTGCTGCTGGATTGGTGGAAAAATCTCTTACCAAGTGATAAAAACCATGTGAAAAGAGTCTAGGGAATTTACCATTTTTGTTAGACATTCAGCCAAACAATGCATTAATTGAGGTCGCCACCATGTTTTTGGATGAGAAGAGAGTCGTCTTTTGTTCTGGCGACATAGAAATAACTCCCCTTTTAGAAGAAATAGGAGGCTTTGCTGGGCTCCAATGGGATAGCCCTGGTTTTGTTGGTGCAGGAAAATCGCACTTCTCGAGGTTTCTTGAAAATGATGGGTTTCAAGAAAAATGATGGGTTAGTCTGTCTGAAGAAATCATACATACCATTTGAGTTACTTTATGAGCGTTATGGGCATAACAAGTCATATCTCCTTTACCATAATGAGCTTGCCATCACTTCTCTGGGTTGGACACACCGCCGAGTTTTTCTATTTATTGTCTGTTTTCATGGGATGCTAGTATTCCTAATACAGGGAGAATGTATCCACACTCGCCTAGCTATGGTCACTAAGACCTTAATGGAGGGGATTGAGGGTCAAACTTATACTATTGTCCCCATGATTTTGGCTGAGATGTACCGAGCCTTAGTCCGTTGCAAAAAGAAGTATAGGCATTTCGAGGGTTGCAATATATTGCTGCAAGTATCTGTTAGAACACCTTCAGAGAGGAGAATACCGTCAAGAACTTCCGCGATGATCGTGGAATGACACATAGTCTATCATCATCCGAAGAGAATGACTTTTATTCCAGACAGGTTTGCACAACCGGAGAACGCTATGAGTTACGTACATTTCTTTAGCAATTTTACTGATGACAAAGTACATTTGATGTTTGAGTGGTTCCCTAGCAGTGAGTTCATCATCAGGTCGAGAGGGGCTCATCATCTATTGCTAATTGGATTAAGAGGAATCTATGCTATAAGGGTTATGAGGAAAGTTGGGAGAAAGCAGGTTATACCACGAGTTTCCAAAATGATTCAATACAAACCATACTTCCAAGGGAACTCCATTCCATTCAAGTTTGAGGTACAGCACATGTGGCATGAATAGATCATTGCGGAGAAAGATACCATCGAGCCAGATCGGTATCACGCCGACCATGTGTACTTGAACCCATCATGGTTGGTAGATGACATAGCGGGAGATGTTAATCCATGGGTTAATTTGAGGAATAGGGTCATAGACAACGCTGCTGAAGCACAAGTCAAATACAAGAGGTTGCGCAAAAGGGTTTTCGAGTATGAAGCTAGGCATTTGGAACAACATAAAGTGGACATGGAAGCAATCAAAGAGTGGAGGGGAACTGCTACTAAGTCAACAGAAAGGTTGGAGTATTTGGAGCAGGGGTTGATGAAGCTCGAGGGAAAGACGAGGAAGAGGATCTCGGACTCTCAAAATGCAGAGGGCAACGAAGGAAGGCATATCTATTGTCGGACATGCACGACCTGGGGAATCTGATTGATGGAGCAAAGAAGGCCAAGTATGAAGAAGGTCCCTCTGGGACCAAATAGATCAGGAATGATGTTTTTTCTTTCTAGACTCGTTTTAGACTTCGGTTGTAATAAGGAAAATGCCATTAGTAACTTTTTATAGTTATAGTCGTTTTAGTATGCATTTGGTCCATTTATCATATTAATGAAATGACACAGCTATAGGAATTGAGTTTTCTCCAAATCTATATGTCACCATGCCTACCTCGAGCACAATGAGGTCACCAATTAGGACGTGGATCTATAATTCCTCGTATGTTTTTAAATACCACAAATATCCTTTAGTACTCCTTACTGACTTGTTTACCTTTTTGTTTTCTTCTTTTCTTTGTTTAATCCCATCCCCTAAGGTTGGTTCATGCATACTGGCATCATCAGCATATCATACCAGATCTAGAGGTCCTCCACCTCCTCCTCCTCCAAGTGATCCTAAAAACAAGTGAAAAGCTAAAATGGACGATATGAGTGGTATCAGGAAAGACAACACTACGCATGCAGAGAATGTTGAAACTTCATATGGTTGGAGTACTCCGGCACAGAATGACTTGGTTTTACTATTAGAACAGAAGATATTGGAGTTACATGGGGAATTTGAGCAGGTCCGGAACACGAAAAAACCTTTCCCTTACCCTGAATGTTCCCGACATAAATCAACAAAATGCTCAAAACCCAGCACCTCCTCAGAACACACAAAACCAGCACCCGCAAAATCCTCCCGCACCTCATCAATATGCCACGCCTCCCCAAAATCCTAATCCTCCACCAGTACCAACTCCTCCACAGCATCACCATCATCCAACCCAGTACCCACAAACCACCACATACCACACTCCTGAAAATGCACCACAACCCACTCTTGAAAAACTCAACCAAAGACCATCACTACGCCCATGTTCCTGGAGTCCACCAAAGTAACCCTACATACATGGAAACCTTACCTCACACTTCACAAGAAACCCTGTGTACAACGGAGTCCGCTGAGAAGGACCTGCTCATCAAGAACATGGAGGAAGAACTTAAGAAGCTTACTACTCGAGTCCAAGGCGTCGAGGGTGGTAAGTGCGTTAAAGGATTGAATTATGAGGATTTGTGTATTCAGTCGGGCGTAGAGCTGCCAGAGGGTTACAAACCTCCTAAGTTCAAAATGTTCGATGGTACATTTGAGGACATATTGAGACAAGCTCGTAAGGGTTGGTAAAGATGGAAGAATTCGTATGAAGTTGTTCATAAGGAGCCTCACTGGAGACGCTTTGTCCTGGTAAATCAGTCAAAACCTAAAGAAATGGGTTAACTAGATAAGCATGGCGTCAAATTTTATGGATCGGTTCAGGTTCAATACAGAAAATGCGCCAGACGTCTTCTATATTCAGAATCTTAAAAAGAAGCTGACAAAAACTTTCCGCGAGTATGCTACTCGATGGAGGTCAGAAGCTGCGAAAGTAAGGCCAGCACTGGAAGAAGAACAGATAAATAAGTTCTTCGTCCGAGCTCATGATCTGCAGTATTATGAGGGAATGATGGTTATTGAGAACCATAAATTTTCCGACATCATCAAATTGGGAGAAATAATAGAAGAGGGGATTAAGAGCGTAATGGTAACAAATTTTGAGGCATTCGAGGCTACAAACAAAGCCTTGCAGTTAGGCGGCATTTCTAAAAAGAAGAAAGTATGGGCAGTGATGGTGACCCAAGGTCCGAAGTCTCATCTCACATACCAAACACCCCCACCCACACATCATCCTTCACCTCCCATATACCAACAAACCACCGCTGCTTACCATACATACAACACTCAGCCAGCATACTACCAAATACTACCAAAAACCCAGACCAAATTTTGACCGTAGACCACCCAGACAATACACTCCTATTGCTGAACCCATCGACCAATTTTATGAGAGACTGAAGGCTACCGGTTTGTCACTTCCATTCCCGCTGTTCCATGGAAAATTCCTCCTACCGGGTCAACCCAAACAAGACATGTGCTTACCATTCGAGCATGAATGGTCACACTATTGATGATGTCACACTATGAAGGACAAGATCCAGACATTGATTGATACCAAGGTTATACAATCAAAAGAGGGTGCACCAAATATCCACAACAATCCTCTCCCGGATCACAGGGGCGAGGGGGTAAATGTAATAGAAACCGACGAAGAATGGGATCCGGAAGGGTCAATTGGTCTCATTCGTGAAGGGGATAGTCCTAAAATACCTCCAATCACTCTCACACCTATTGTAGTAAAGATAAAGTCACCGACTGAGGTTGAGGTAGCCACACCGATTCTGTTTGAGGTTGAAGTAACAACTCCCTCAGCCACGCCAACTCCGTTCTAAGTAGAAGTGACCAAACCCTTCATCGTAACGGTAGCACCCGTCGCGCCCCCTTTTCTCGCGAAATCGGGTTTCAACATTTATGGGACAACTCCTTCTTTTGGGATTGGGTAAGGGAGTGGAAGAGTTGCCACCTAACGGATTAAGGTGCATTAGGGCACCTAGAGAAATTAACTCATAAACCAGTTTGCATTATCAGAGATCGGGTAAGGGCTCAAATTACCTTGGGGAGAAGGTTTTAGGCATCCCTCGAGGTCCACAATAATGGGTCCCAGCTGAATTTAAATTAAGAGAATTGGTCTAAAAAGGGAGGAAAACAATAACCTTAAACGAGATTAAAGGGGGTCCTAGGTTTTTTAGCCTATAGGATCATTCCATGCAATACTTTGTAACTTCCCCAAGTTGGGGTGTTACTCATAGCATTAGCGCACGGGCTATCATCTCCTTTACTACCCAATTACTATCTTTCAGTTGTTACCTAAGCGTTCTAATAGCTTCTAACTCGTTCCTTATGCGTGCACTACCCGTCCCTTACCTATGGACCTGGAGGTATTAGGACCTCTATTTAGGGTGGTTCTAGACTGACCTATATTACTAAAAAATCAGAAATCTAGGCGTCAAACAAAATACAAATAGGACTTTAATGTAAGGAAACAAATAAGGGCTCACATTGACCTCCACACATAAGCAATAAATGCAAGCAATTGAATCAACAAACTTTGTTAACTTTAGAATCCTATAGGCAGGATATCTATATGATCAAAAACAGAATGTAAAAAAGAAGTTTAATTAAGGCGAGCATCGAGACGTATTAGCTTGCCTACTGATTTACCAAGCATGAATCTGGGCACTTTCAGGCAGCAAATTATCACAATTTTTAGGCCCAGAATCATTAGCAACCCTTAAAGATTTGCCTAAGTGATAGCCAGAATTGGTCGAACTCAGAACTGATTAACGGAACCCTATAGGCATGGTTTCTACGAGTTTATTAATTATAGACCTATAGCATGGTTTCTAAGTGAACTAATGATTTTAACTCATAAAGACATGTTTTTATTCTTTTTAAGATCATATATGCATGCTTTCTAATTGCAGAATGGATTTAAACTCCTATAGGCATGATTTCTATTTACTGACTTGATTTAAACTCCTATATACAGGATTTCCATGTTCGAAAACTGATTACACCCTATAGGCATGATATCTATTAGTCTCATAGGAATGATTTCTAGGTTTGAACTGATTTTTATTTCCTACAAGCATGGTATCTATTAATCGTATGTAGGCAGAATTTTAACCAGATTTCCAGAAATGTTATTGTTTCAAATCACAGAATCCTAAAGGAATGGTCAGTAACGCACGTTGAGTTAAAAATATGTGTGGATCCTAGGAACATGATCTCTAATGCAAAATTAATGAAAAAGCCTATAAACAGGATCACAAATATGTAAGTGAAAAAGTACATAACTAAAATTAAAAAACTCATATAGGTAGGATTTCTGAGCAAGTAATAGCCATCACATGACTTGATCAACATAATTAAACATATAGGAAGGATTTCTACCCAAGTTTAACAAAAATATAAGGAAAACCCCCAACTTTCACTAATCAACCCCAAATCTGTTACTACAGAAATTATTACAACCTAGAATGAACAAATCACATAATAGTATCCATTATACTATAGGGAGCCTTCATAGGCCCAATATAAACCTGGGAACCAGGCCTTCCAACATAGCAACTTTGGAGCATTATAGTGATCCATTCATGGCACATAAAATTGGGTTTCTAGTGTGTCAAAATTCCCAAGGGCCTCAAGGACCCCGGGCAATGCTCACAGAAGAACAATACTCAGAAAAATAGTTCATAAAAAGATTAGAAGACCAGCCCCAATGTGTCAGAGTTTGGAGGAGTCTCAAGGACCCTAGGCAATGCTCACATTGGGGTGGTAGGAAATTAAATAACTAAGAGTAGGAGTTTGGAAAACCATTGCATAAAGGATAAAGGGAGGGGCAGGTTTTAAAAATAGCTTAATTTTCAGAAGCAAAAAGATTCAGATTACAAGGTTGCAAACAGAACTGCACCAAGATACAAACAGAATCCATGTTCAGCACATAGTTCAAGCAGATTGGCATTTTCTTAGACTAGATATTCATACTAGTATTTGAAGCAATCACAAAAGCAAGAAAACTTGAATTAAACAGAAAAGATATATGAATTAAGTCATAAAGTATATCTAGTTACATGCTTGCAGTATCTTACAAAGTTCAGAAGAAACGACCTAAAATTGACTCATGAAATACCTCACATTATTGAAATAACTTAGTTTAATAGTATCACTAAGTGGGACCATGTAGTCACATAACAAGCATAATCATGCTGAAGATCGAAACAAATTAATCAAATAAAGCATGGAGAACAGAATAGTAGGAGTTAAGGCATACCAGTTGAGAAGAAAGCAAACAGGAATGCAATAGCAGTTAGAATCCAGAGAATTTGGCCTTGGCTTTCAGCCACCCAAATAACAGCCACTTAGTGCAGAAATTAGAACAAGAGAGTAAAGAGAGAGCTTAAGTTTTTTAGAACAGATAATTTGAAAGTTGTAAAGTTTTAAGTTGTCGAGTTGTCTCTCAAGAGGTTGTAAGGTATGGTTAAAATCAGAACAAGGAAGGGATTTAAATAGCACACAATGAAGCAAACTAATAAGGTAAGGAACCAGTCATACACAAATAAGGTATGAAAATTAATTAACAATCAATTAGGGTCAGCATGAATCAATTAACAAGACAGAATCAAGTAAAGTACCACTTAATTTAAGGAAAGCCTTACATAGAATCAATCAGTAGTTAAGTACTAGGTTAAATAAGGTAAGAGACAAGTCCAGAAATCAATTAGGAGTCAGCTCCATTAATCATGACACAAAAATCAAGCCAGTAAGGGAGTTAAGGAAAGTAGTACGAGTAATTAATCACATAAATAAGGTAAGAACAGGTAAAATCTTAATAAAGAAATACTGGTACTAAAAGAAAGCTGATTTCAAAACCCAATTTAGGTAAGTAAATCAATTAACACTTACTTGAAAGAGCTATAGGTAAACGGGCAGAAACAGTAGAATAAATAGTCAAATAACCGAAAACCTAAGAAATACAAATACATATAGATGGAACTAATAAAATCAAGTAAAAATCAGTCAAACAATAAATAAGCAAACAAGAGGTGAAACATTTAAACGTTAAAGCATTTTTTTTTTTTTTTTGCAAAAAATCTGTTGGAACCCTAGTTTTAGGGTAAAAATCGGTCACAAAAATAATAAATCTATAAGAAACAGAAATATCGAGATTTTAAGTGGGAAATACCAAAACAAACACCAAATCATTTCTGATCTAAATAGATTAATCTAGAAATAGTCAGGTTCGTAAAAAAATAAACAAAAATGAACCAATTCTGGTTTGAACCAGAGATTTGAAACCCTAAAATATGAAAAGATTCGTACTCACAGGTATCGAAGTGAACATAGACAAAATAGCCGAGATATGAGGGACTTTGAACCATATTTGGTTCGAGTCTCTTGAGATTCACATCAAGTAACATAAAATCGTATAACTAGTAAAGAGATGAAGCCAGATAAGGCATGGAATCGAAGGAAAATCCCATGAATCAAGAGGGAATGTGTGACAGCGGGGCTAGGGTTTGAAGTGGGTGAGAGAGAAGAGTAGATTAGAGGATCCAAAGACGGCGGGTTGGAAGAAATGAGGTAGGATTTGGGGGTTTGGTATATTAAACGGGGGGTTGAAGGTTTAGGGTCGTTGATCTTCTGAGATCAACGACCAGGATTGGATATTTAGGTGGGGCGGGTTAATCGGACGGGTATGGGTATGGGTAGTTGGGTTTGGGTATTGGGTTATGGGTTAGGATAGTTGGGCTAGTTAGATTGGGTTGGGAGGTCCAAAAATTTAATTAAAAGGGCTATGTTTTAGATACCCACTTAAATTAATAAAATAATTTATAAAAAATAATTAATAAACGATAAAAATGCTATTTTTATATGAAAATGATTTAAAATAATTACTTAATATTATAAAATATAAAAAATTTATTTTTCGTGTAAATATAGTAATTATGCATGCATGGGCTATTATTGCAATTATAACCTAAAGATGTAAATATAATTATTCATAAAATGATTAAAGATTAATATAAATATAAATGATAAAAATTAAAAAATTATTATAAAATCATTTGTGATGCAATTAGTAACTATTTAGATAATAAAATGCTAGAATGAATTGATTAAAAATCCTTTAAAATTATGGAAAAATATTGGTTGATGCTCATGCACTAGTTTGAAAGTATATATGTATTTTAAAAAAAAAAAAAAAAAATATATATATATATATATATGAAAAAATTAGGTATCAACAGTTGTCCATCTCTACCCGGGAAGGATGAAAGAGTTGTCGGGTAAAGATATGATGGCCAATTTTGATTGAATAGGGAATTTGAGAGATATAGGCCGCACTCCGATTTTTGAGCTGCCTACATATCCTTGGTTTTACAAGAATCAGGCCGTGTGTATTTCTGGATCCACCGGTGGAATAAACCAACGGAGTTGTCACAAGGACGGACAAAAGGTTTCGAATAGGATGAAGTGGTTATGGTGAGTGGTCAGGTTTGAAATGATTGGAAGGAACGGGAGTGGGATTGCTCTTGTTGGGATAACAGTTACTCACTAGGTCTCCTGCAAATCAAAAGATGGATTGCAAGCATATACGTATAAATTTGTGTTAATTTAGACATGATGCAAATTCCCTTCGGACAATGAAAACTGTCTTTGGATGATTGAGGATGATGTCCTTAGACCATGACGTCCCAGGCTATGAATTGTGCATAAGGGATTAACAGGCCATGAAATGATGTTCTTGGGCCATGAAAATGGTGTCTCTGAACCATGACGCCTTTGAAAAATGATGTGCAAGTGTGAGAGATCCTCAGGCCATGTCATGATGTCTTTCGGCTATGATGATGGTGCCTTCAGACTATGACGCCTTCGAACAAGTTGGCTATATTCAGCCTATGAGGTGCGGAGACATGATTATTGAGATAACAAGACAGAGCTTAGTCTTGTGCGGAGTTTAGCCCGATGCAAGAGAGACAGTGCTTAGTCTCCTGCGAGATTCGGGACAGTGCTTAGTCCCATGCAAAGAGAAGACAGTGCTTAGCCTTATGCAAGTAAAGAGGAATGGCTTAGCCTCATGCAATGATTGAGACAGTGCTTAGTTTCATGCAAAGAGAAGGCGGTGCTTAGCCTTATGCAAATAGGGAGGCAGGGCTTAGCCTCGTGCAAATGATTGAGACAGGGCTTAGTCTCATGAAAAGAAAAGGAAGTGCTTAGCCTTATGAAAATATGGAGGCAGGGATTAGCCTCATGCAAATGATTGAGACAGAGCTTAGTCTCATGAAAAGAGAATGCAGTGCTTAGCCTTACGCAAATAGGGAGGCAGGTCTTAGCCTTATGCAAATGATTGAGACAGGGCTTAGTCTCATGCAAAGAGAAGGCAGTGCTTAGCCTTATGAAAATAGGGAGGCAGGTCTTAGCCTCATGCAAATGATTGAGACATGGCTTAGTCTCATGCAAATAGAAGGCAGTGCTTAGCCTTATGCAAATAGGGAGGCAGGGCTTAACCTCATGCAAAAGATTGAGACAGGGCTTAGTCTCATGCAAAGAGAAGGCAATGCTTAGCCTTATGCAAGTGTAAGAGTAAGAGCAAAGTGTTCTTAGCTGGAAATGTGTTTTATACATAGCAATTGTATTGTTGTGATGATGCTTATCATGATTATATAGTCCTGCATCCAAAGAAAATTTGTGAGTTTTGTGGGGGAGGTTGGTCCGTGTCTTTTCTTGCTTGATATGCTCCGTTCTGTCCGAGGATCCTGCTTAAGTTGTCAAGGGTAGCATTTGGCTAAAAGTAAAGTTTATTTTCAAAAGCATGCGTGTATGTAATATGAAGCTTAAAAATTAGTTAGATGAACCAGTAAATGTGACACAATTAGAGGGTCATCCTTAAAATTCTGCCCCAATTAACTAGATGAACTCTCTGACCGTTCCGTATGCTGTGGTTGACTGAACTTACTTCGGAATTTTGAAAGTCCTCCTCAAAATTCTGCACCAATTTCTGATTGTGGGGAAAATGAAAATTTTATTAAATTGTGACCGAACCAACAGGGCTGCCTACGTATCCCCTCTTAGACGGGAATCAGGTCGAGCGTAGTTCAATTTACATCATATGAAGAAGCATAAAGTGGTTTACACATAGTATCTTTTGACTGCATCTAAATTGGTAGGCTTTGGCCAGATTTCTCCGTCCATATCTACGAGTATGAGTGCTCCTCATGTCAGTACTCTGTGAACCATGTAAGGACCTTTCCAGTTGGGAGAGAATTTCCCTTTGTCCTCATCTTGATGTGGAAAGATCTGTTTCAGTACCAGTTGCCCCCGCGTGAACTGCCTTGGTTTGACCTTTTTATTGAAAGCTTTGGAAATTCTATTCTGATAGAGCTGGCCATGAAATACTGCATCCATCCTCTTGCCATCTATGAGAGCTGATTGCTCATAGTGGTTCCTTATCCATTCTACATCGCGGAGTTCGGCTTCTTGTATGATTCTTAAAGAAGGAATTTCTACCTCGGCGAGAATAACAGCTTTGGTACCATAGACCAGCAGATAGGAAGTTTCCCCGGTTAATGTGCGGATTGTGGTATTGTATCCCAGTAAGGCGAATCGTAATTTCTCGTGCCATTGCTTGTGATTCTCTACCATTTTACTTAGTATCTTCTTGATGTTTTTGTTGGAGGCCTCTACGGCTCCATTCATTTGAGGCCTGTTGCTGTGGAATTCTTGTGCTTGATTTTGGAAGTTTCACACATGGCTTTCATCAGATCACTGTTGAGATTGGCGGCATTGTCAGTGATGATGGACTCTGGAACTCCAAATTTACAAACAATCCGGTCTTTGACAAAATTTGTGCCGACTTTCTTGGTTACCGCTTTGTAAGATGCAACTTCAATCCTTTTGGTGAAGTAGTCGATGGCCACTAAAATGAACCGGTGCCCGTTTGAGGTGGTGGGCACGATTGGGTCGATGGAATCAATTCCCCAAGCAGCGAAAGGCCAAGGTGAGCTTGTTGCATTAAGCTCGTTTGGCGGCACCCACATCATGTCTGCATGTATCTGGCATTGGTAGCATTTCTGAACGTACCGTATGCAGTCTGTTTCCATGGTCATCCAAAAGTATCCGGCCCTGAGTTCTTGGCCAAGATAAAGTTGTTCATATGTGGGTCGTAGGTTCCGGCATGTATTTCCTCGAGCAATTTGGAAGCCTCTTTTGCGTCAACACACCTTAACAGTCCCAGATTGGGAGTTCTCCTGTATAGGGTTCCTCCACTTTGGAAGAAATGATTGGACAATCTCTGAAGGGTGCGCTTCTGAGTATGGTTTTCATGTTTCGAGTATTCTCCTTTTGTCAAATATTCTTTGATGTAGTGGAACCAGGGGTTTCTGTCCGTTTCTTTTTCAACATGAGCAAAGTATGCCGGCTGATTATGGATCCTCACCGGAATGGGATCGATGAAATTCTTGTCTGGATGTTGTATTAGTGATGACAAGGTGCCCAATGCGTATGCGAATTCATTCTGAATTCTGGGGACATGCGAGAATTCTATCTTTGTGAATAGCTTCTTCATTTCTTGTACATAATGCAGATATGGAAGTATTTTGGAATTCTTGGTAGCCCATTCTCCTTGTACTTGATGTACCAGCAGGTCTGAATCGCCGATTACCAATAGTTCCTGAATATTCATATCAACATCCAGGTTGAGCCCTAATATGCAGGCTTCATATTCCACCATGTTGTTAGTGCATGGGAATTTGAGTTTTGCAGACACCGAATAATGCTGATCGGTTTTTGATACCAAGACGGATCCAATACCCACTCCTTTAAAATTTGTTTCTCAATCGAAAATTATCTGCCAACCGTCGTAGGGTTCAGCAATATCTTCTCCTACGAATGATACCTCCTCATCAGGAAAATACATTTTTAGGGATTCGTATTCTCCTCCTATAGGATTCTCAGCAAGATGATCTGTTAATACTTTTCCCTTGACTGCCTTCTGAGTTACGTAGATAATGTCGAACTCACTCAGCAAGATTTGCCACTTGGCCAGCTTCCCAGTAGGCATGGGTTTCTGAAAGATGTACCCCAGGGTATCCATCCTTGATATGAGATATGTAGTATAGGCACAGAAGTACTACCTCAAATTCCGAGCGCAACAAGTGCGTTCCCGCAGAGAGTATCGTGCTTCATAAGGAGTGAACCTCTTGCTTAAGTAGTATATGGCCTGCTTTTTTCTTCCCATTTTGTCATGTTGTCCCAGAACACAACCGAAGGCTCCATCTAACATTGCAAGGTAGAGTAGTAGTGGTTTACCAGGCTCTGGCGGGACTAAGACTAGTGGTGTGGACAAGTATTCCTTGATTTTGTCAAAAGCCTTTTGACAATTCTCGGTCCAACTGGTTGCGGTATCCTTCTTCAGCATTTGAATCGGCTCACATATTACTGTGGACTGTGCTATGAAATGATTGATGTAGTTAAGACGTCCCAAGAAACTCATCACATCCTTCTTGCTTTTTGGTGGTGGTAATTCCTGGATGGATTTAACCTTTAAAGGGTCCAACTTTATTCCTCGGTGACTTGCGATGAATCCCAACAATTTTTCGGCAGGTACCCCGAATGCACATTTTGCGTGATTTAAATTTAGATTATACTTCCGTAGCCTGTCAAAAAAATTCCTCAAATATGCTATGTGATCTGTAGCCCTCTTAGATTTGATTATGACATCATCAGCATATACCTCTATTTATTTATGTATCATATCATGGAAGATCGTTGCCATAGACCTTATGTAGGTAGCCCCAGCATTCTTCAGAACAAACAGCATCATTTTGTAGCAGTACACTCCCCATGGTGTAATGAGGGTTGTTTTCTCTGCGTCTTATTCATCCATCCAAATCTGATGGTAAACCGCGAAGCAATCTACAAGGACTGGAGTTCATGCTTGGCACAATTGTCAATCAGAATGTGTATATTTTGCAGCAGGAAATCATCCTTGGGACTCGCTCTGTTTAGATCCCGATAATCACCAGAGACTCTAACTTTACCATCTTTCTTTGGAACTGATACAATGTTGGCCAACCAGGTTGGGTACTCAACTACTCTGAGGACCGTGGCTTTGATCTTCTTGGTGACTTCCTCCTTGATTTCCAGGCTCATGTCTGGCTTGAATTTCCTGAGTTTTTGCTTCACTAGAGGACATATTGGATTTGTAGGTAACTTGTGAGCCACTATGGATGTGCTCAACCCTGTCATATCATTGTATGACCATGAAAAGATATCCTTATATTCTTTCAGGAACCGAGTGTATTCTTATTTCTCTGAAGGTTACAAATGGATGCTTATGCAGGTTTCCATGAGGGTTTCGGAATGTCCCAAGTTGACTATCTCGGTCTCGTCCAAGTTTTACTTGGGATTGTTCTCAAAATTCTCCACTTCTCTGACAATTTCCTCAGGTATTACATCCTCATCTTCTATTTATTCTGAGTCAATGTCCTTCTGTTTCATTGTCTCATTACATGTCACAGTTGTTGGTTCATCAAGGTAAGAAATAGTAATGTTGTAGGGATGAAGATACGAAAGAAAAATAGTAATAATAAAACATCAAGCCATTTAAAGCGTTAAACAAAATGATTTTCAATAACTCAAATAACGTTTTGTAACATTGAAAATATTATTTAAAATAAAATGCAAAAGAGGAAATCATTTTTTTCCAGAAAAAGTAAATAATACTTTTCAGCCTTGCTACCCCGAGACTCGTTCGAACCTTGATGGTCTAACCATCCAATTCTTGAGGAATGCTCATCTCTCCACAGTCTAGATAGTGAGGCCTTCTTCCTCCTCCTCCTCCTCCTCAACTACTACACAACAATCCATATCATTGTCTTCTAAGAACAAATTCCTCAATGCTACCAAGGCTTCTTTTTCCTCTGATCCCCATTCTATCGGCATGCTGGAAGGTCTGATTCAGGTGCTGCACGGGTTGCTCAAGAGGATAGTATGGACCATGCCATAGTGGCGACCAATTTTGATATTCCTGCCAGGTATACTGATATCTGAGCCCGAAGGTTGTGTCGTGGCGCTTCAGCTGTACTGGTTTGGAGATACCTTGAAGCTTTTTACCATGCCCCTTGGCAGGTTCATACCATGCCCATGCCAGTATGCTCTCTATTTTTCTACTCTACCATTTATCTTTGTCAATCGCGTTAACACGTTCGATGCGATGGTAGGTTTCTCCATCTAACTTCCTTATGTTTTCTACCACCGGAACAATCTGACTGGTGTAAATGGGGTTGCTCCCATATCCATGGATGACCACTTCTTAATGATTCCTATCAAATTTTACCTCTTGGTGCAAAGTGGATGCGACAGCTCCAGCGGCATGTATCCAAGGCCGTCCTAGTAACAGATTGTAGGAGGCGGATATGTCTAGCACCTGGAATTCAACATCGAACCAGGTAGGACCCATTTTAAAGCATTGGTTGATTTCTCCAATCATGGCTCTTTGTGACCCATCAAATGCTTTCACGTTCATAGATCCTGCTCGTATTTCATGTAGGCCCTTGCCCAACCTCTTCAGAGTTGTCAGGGGAGAGATGTTGAGGCTGGACCCTCCGTCTATCAGGACTCTGGCAATGAACTTATCTTCACATTGCGCTGTGATGTGCAGTGCCCTGTTGTGGCTCAATCCTTCAGGTCGCAATTCGTCTTCATGGAAGGTGATATTGTGGCTTTGTAACACTTGTCCCACCATATTGGCCATTTCTCCACTAGTAATGTTGTTGGGCACATATGGTTCATTCAGTACCTTCATCAGAGCATTCCTATGGATATCTGGGCGGTGAGTCTTTTTCAGATGATCAATAACAGAATACTCCCCTGCTTTTACTTTCCTCCAAAGGTCGTCTGGATCAGTTTCAATGACGGGTTGTTTGTTAGAAGCTTTCTTACTGGTCTCTCCTAAATTCTCAGGTGTGTCCTGTTCTGGTCATTCCTTGTGTAGCGCCGAACTCTTCCGTCTTTACTTTCCCTTTTCTCCTAGATTCGGAAACATTATCCCAAGGTACAACGTTGGAACTGAAGGGTGGTGTGGATTCCACCGTCACGGTGAAAGGGGTGGATACTTCTTCCTCAAACGGAGTAGGTGTAGCTGCAGGTGGTGTCATTTTTACTTCAAAGGGAGCTGATGCGGCTACCTAAACTTTGACTGGCGGTTGTACCTGTACCACAATGGGATTGAGCGTGACTGCCGGATTCTTAGGATCATCACCTTCCCGAATAAGTCCGATTGATCCCTCAGGATCCCATTCTTCATCGGTTTCTATTACATTGAGTCCTTCACCCCTATGATCTAAGAGGGGTTGTTGCGGACATTGGGTGTGGTTTATTTTGCTTGTATGAACTTGGTATCAATCAGTGTTTGGATCTTATCAATCGGGGTGCGGAATTCATCAATAGTATGTCCTTTCATACCGGAATGGTAAGCACACGTCTTATTTGGGTTGACCCATTGTGATGAGTTTTTTCCATAGCCATGACCGGAATAGGGGTGACATATCCAACAACTTTTAATCTTTCATACAATTGGTCAATAGGTCCAGTAATGGGGGTGTATTGTCTGGGTGGTTTGCGATCAAAATTGGGCGTGGGTTTTTGGTAACTTGGACGAGTTGGAGGTGAATGATAATAGGCTGGTTAGGTATTATAGGTGTGGTAGGTGGTAGCGGGTTGAAGCTATCTAGGAGGTGAAGGTTGTTATGTGGGTGGAGATTTTTGGTACACAAATGGAGATTTCGGACCTAGGGCAACCATTACTGTTCCCATTTCTTTCTTCTTTGATATGCCACCTGATTGTAGTGCTTTATTCATGGCCTGCAGTGCCTCGAAATTTGTCACCATTCCACTTTTGATACCTTCTTAGATCTTTTCTCCGAGCTTGATAATATCAGAGAACTTGTGATTCTCGATCACCATTAACCTTTCGTAATATTGTGGATCATGAGCCCTGACAAAGAACATGTTCTTTGCTCTTCATCTAATGTCATCCTGACCTTCACTGCTTCTGATCTCCATCGAGTAGCATACTTGCGTAAAGTCTCAGTGGGCTTCTTCTTGAGATTCTGGATATAGAAGACGTCTAGTGCATTTTCTGTGTTGAATCTGAATCAGTCCATGAAATCTGATGCCATGCTTACCCAATTAGACCATTTCTTGGGATTTTGACTTATGTCTCCAGTGAGGCTTCTCATGAATAGCATCAGGCGAATTCTTTCGTCTTTTCTGGACCCTACAAGATTATCACAGTAAGTTCTTAAATGAACTTTTGGTTCACCCGTTCCATCGAACATCTCGAACTTAGGAGGTTTGTAACCCTCCAACAGTTCCACATCTGGCTGAATGCACAAATCCTCATAATTCAAACCTTCGATTTCTTTTCCTCCTTCAACACCCTGAACCCGGATTGTGAATTTATTGAGCTCTTCTGCCATGATCTTAATGAGCAGGTCCTTTCCGGCGGATTCCAGTGTATATGAGATTGGCTGAGCGGAGTGGAGTAAGGTTTCCACATATATAGGGTTGTTTTGGTGAATGCCAGGGGTTTGGGTGTAGTTGTGATCATTGGTTGAATTTGGGGATGGGGGGTAGGCTGAGGTGTATTCTGAGGAGTGTGATAAATGGTTTGCAGACATTGAGTAGGGAGATGCTGATGTTGAGGAGGTGTAGGTATGGATAAAGGATTTTGAGGAGGGGTTGTATGTTGGTGGGGTGCGGGCGTTGGTTGGGTGTATTCTGAGGAGGTGACAGGTTTTGGGTATTTGGATGGTTGATATCTGGGACATTTAGTGTGAGGGAGAGGTTTTCCAAATTACGGACCTGCTCAAGCTCACCCTGTAGCTCAAGTATCTTCTATTCAAGCTGCGAAACCAAGTCATTTGGTGCCGGAACACTCTGACCATCAGAAATTTCCACATTCTCAGCATGTGTGGAGTTATCTTTTCTGACACCACCCATATCCTCCATCTTAGCTTTCCCTTTGCCTTTTGATGCACTTGGAGGAGGAGGATGTGGAGGGCATCTGAATCTGGTGTGGTAAGCTGACGATTCAGTATGTGTGAACCAACTATAGTGGATGGGAATAATAAAAAAGAAAGAAAAAATAAAAGGTAACCAAGTTAGTGAGAATTCTGAAAAATATTTGCAGTATTTAAACATATACTTCAGGAATGTAAATTCGTGTCCTAGCGACAAGTAGATTTTTCCCCGAGGTAGGCCTAGCGACAAGTAGATTTGGAGAATCTTAATGGCAATAATTTCCTCATTTCATTAACGCAATAAATAAGACGAATCAAAAACGACAATAAGGTAAGTCACTAATGGCACTTGGCCTTATTACATTCGAAAAGCAAAAACGAATAAGCCTAATCTACTTGGGTCCTAGAAGGACCTTCTCCAAGCCTGGTTCTCTTAGCTTCATCGATCAGGTTCCCCAGGTCACGCATGTCCGACAGCAGGTATGCCCTGGCGAGATGTCCTCCTTCGATACCTTCAACATTCTGGCAGTCTATGAATCTTTTCCTCATCTTCCCTTCCAACTCCATCAGACCTTGCTCCAGATATTCTAGCCTTTCATTCGATCTGGTAGTCATTTCCCTCCATTCATTGATTAATTCCATATCAGTCTTATGTCATTCTAGATTACCAGCCTCGAACTCACGAACCCTTTTGTGCAGTTTGCTATACTTTACATGTGCTTCGACAACCTTATCTACGACTATGTTCCCTCGATCAACCCCTGGCTCGACTATTCCATCTATGCAGTCCTCCAACCACGATGGGTAAAAGTACACATGACCTACGTGATATCGATCCAACTCAATGGTGTCCCTTTCCAAAATAATCTTCAAGTGCCACATATGTTGAGCTTCACATTTATATGGGATGTCATCATCTTTAAATCCGCCCTGTAGTGACTTATTTTGGAGACTCGTGGTATAATCTATTTTCTACCGGCTTGTCTCATGACCCTGATAGGAACATAGGGGTGTATACCCCTTAACCCAATCAACACCAAGGGTGGAGCGTCCCTAGATCGGATAATGAACTCATTGGTGGGGAACCAATCGAACATCCATTGAACCTGGTCCTCAGTCAAGTTGTCGAAAAATTGCACCCATTCTGTAGCATTCTCCGGTTGAGCAAACCTATCTAGGGTAAAGGTCATTCTCTTGGGGTGATGAAAGGCTATGTGACCATTCCACGGCCTTCATGGAAACTCTTGGCGGTATTGACCTCTCTGGAAATGTTCTAGCAACCAAATTTGTAGTAGCATATTACAACCCTCAAAGTGTTTGAACCCCTTCTGGCAGCGATCCAAGGCCCGATATATGTATGCCATAATCATAGAGACAATAGTATATGTTTGTCCCTCGTTTCCCCCATTAAATATTTGGTTAAAATGGCCAGTCTGGTGTGAACTCTGTCATTTTTGCTTGGAAACACTATCATACCCAAGAAGCACACAATAAACACGAAAACCATGCGATGAATCCAACCCAAGGAAGTGATAGAGAACTCGTCATGGAAGATACGGTAGGATTTGCTGTGACAGTATCGTTCATAAAGGAAGTCAAAGGGTACATAGGACTTCTTTAGACACACCAAGTCGTCATTCTTTTTCAAATCCATCATTTTCAGAAACCCTCTGGGAGGAAGATTTTCCGACACCAATAAATTGGGACTGTCCCAAGGTATTCCAGCGAATCCCCCTATTTCCTCCAAAAGAGGGGTCATTTCTATGTTGCCAAAACGGAATACGACTCTTTCTCCGTCCCAGAACATAGTAGCAGCTTCAATGAACATGTTATTTGGTTGGATATCTTATAAGGAAGGTAGGTTTTCAAGGACTCTTTTCACATGGTTTTTATCACTTGATGGAAGGTCTTCCCACCAATCTAGCAACAATGGTGGTATATTACGGACCATGCCGAACCTGGGGACTTCGTGCCTCATTTTCTGCAAAACAAATAAGGTTAGACCCTTTCCCCCTCTAGATTCGAATATTTATACATTAATGATTAGTATATTGGAACTTATTTCTCCAAACTAATGCACAGATCGTGGTTGCGACCGTTGGGATTATGGAAACCACTGTGGACTTTGGACAAAGCTTTTCTTAAAGGGTTATTATGTGGACAACATATTAACCCAAGTTAGGTTTAACCATGATGCATGTACAATTATAATCAGAGTAAGGTTTCTATAGAGGTCTAGACTGGTAACCTCAAGCAGAAGACTTGAGGGGGAAAGGCACGAAAATGTCGACTGCACCGCTGATCGATTAGTTTTACCACAAATAAGCTTTTCCAAATTCAAATAAGGTGATATAGGAAGAGCGAAAACACTCATCAAGTGTTGTTATGGTATTAATTACGCACGAGTGGTATATCATGTTGAGCATGACTTATGCGACAGAAAATAGCACATTGTCACGTATTTGTACGATGGAAAAATGATAAATGCGGCATTTAATAATTGTAAAGGCAGTTAAGAAAGAAAACAAAGAAACACGTCAGTTTTCACAGTAAAGAGTAATAAAACAAGAAATAAAAATCGTAAATAACTAAAGATAGGCAAATAGATCCACATAAAGTGGGAAGGGGAAGGGGTATGCAAGTATTGACGGAATAATACAGGCATGCTTAAAGACTAATTCACAAAAATCAGTTTTGTTATGGTAAGAGCCTAGAAATAACCCAGTTGAGTGTTGTCTTGCCTCCTTTTTCTCGCGACATCGGGTTTCAAATTGGGACAACTCTTTCTTTTGGGATTGGGTAAAGGATTGGAAGAGTCGCCACCTAGCGGATTAAGGTTCGTTGGGGCACCTAGCAATTAACTCATAAACCAGTTTGCATCACCAAAGATCGGGTAAGGGCTCAAATTACCTCGAGGGGAAGATGTTAGGTATCCCTCGAGGTCCACAACGGTGGGTCCCGGCCGAACATAAATTAAGCAAATTAGTCTAAAAGGGGAGGAAAACAATTTGGACAATACAAGTTACTTTAAACGAGATTAAAGGGGGTCCTAGGTTTTTTAGCCTATAGGATCATTCCATGCAATACTTTGTAACTTCCCCAAGTTGGGGTGTTACTCATAGAATTAGCGCATGGGCTATCATATCCTTTACTACCCAATTACTATCTTTCAGTTGTTACCTAAGCGTTCTAATAGCTTCTAACTCGTTTCTTATGCGTGCACTACTCATCCCTTACCTATGGACCTGGAGGTATTAGGACCTCTGTTTAGGGTGGTTCTAGACTGACCTATATTACTAAAAAAATGAGAAATCTAGGCGACAAACAAAATACAAATAGGACTTTCATGTAAGGAAACAAATAAGGGCTCACATTGACCTCCACACCTAAGCAACAAATGCACGCAATTGAATCAACAAACTTTGTTAATTTTAGAATCCTATAGGCAGGATATCTATATGAGCAGAAACAAAATGTAAAGAACCAGTTTTATTACGGCGAGCATCGAGACCTATTAACTTGCCTACTGATTTATCAAGCATGAATCTGGGCACTTCTAGGCAGCAAATTGTCACAATTTTTAGGCCCAGAATCATTAGCAACCCTTATAGATTTGCCTAAGTAAAGAACCAAGCCTAAGTGATAGGCTTGGTTTCTACGAGTTTATTAATTATAGACCTATAACATGGTTTCTAAGTGAACTACTGATTTTAAATCATAAAGACAGGTTTTTATTCCTTTTAAGATCCTATAGGCATACTTTCTAATTGCAGATTGATTTAAACTCCTATAGGCATGATTTCTAATTACTGAGTTGATTTAAACTCCTATAGACAGGATTTCTAAGTTTGAAAAATGATTTCACCTTATAGGAATGATATCTATTAGTCTAAATCCTATAGGCATGATTTCTAGGTTTGAAATGATTTTTATTTCCTATAAGCATTGTATCTATTAATCGTATGTAGGGAGAATTTTAAGCAGATTTCCAGAAAAGTTATTATTTCAAACACACAGAATCCTATAGACATGGTCACTAATGCACGTTGAGTTAAAAATATGTGTGGATCCTAGGAACAGGATTTCTAATGTAGAACTAACGAAAAATCCTATAAACATGATCTCTAATATGTAAGTGAAGTACATATCTAAACAATCAAGAAATTCCTATAGGCAGGATCTCTAAACAAGTAATTAGCAATCACATGACTTGATCAACATAATTAAACCTATAGGCAGGATTTCTACCCAAGTTTAACAAAAATAGAAGGAACCCCCCTCCCTCCATCTTTCACTAATCAACTCCAAATCTATTATTGAAGAAATTACTACAACCTAGAATGAATAAATTACATAATAGTATCCATTACACTATAGGGAGCCTTCATATGCCCAATATAGACCTGGGAACCAGGCCTTCCAACATAGCTACTTTGGAGCATAATAGTGATCCATTCATGGCACATAAAATTGGGTTTCTAGTGTGTCAAAGCTTCCAAGGGCCTCAGGGACCCCGGGCAGTGCTCACACCAGAACCATACTCAAAAAATAGTTCATAAAAATATTGGAAGACCAGCCTCAATGTGTCAGAGTTCGGAGGAGTCTCAAGGACCCTATGCAGTGTTCACATTGGGGTGGTAGGAACCTAAATAACTAAGATTAGGAGTTTGGAAAACCATTGCATTAAGGGTAAAGGGAGGGGGACAGGTTTTAAAAATATCTTAATTTTAGGAAGCAAACAGATTCAGATTACACGGTTGCAAACAGAACTGCACCAAGAAACAAACAGAATCCATGTTCGGCATATGGTTCAAGAAGATTGGCATTTGTTTAGACTAGATATTCATACTAGTATTTGAAAAATCACAAAAGCAAGAACACTTGAATTAAACAGACAGGATATATGAATTAAGCCATAAAGTATATCTAATTACATGCTTACAATATCTCAAAAAGTTCATAACAAAAGACCTAAAACTGACTCAAAAAGACCTCACATTATTGAAATAGCTTAGTTTAACATTATCACTAAGTGGGATCATGTGGTCACATAGCAAGCAGAAGCATGCTGAAGATCGAAACAAATTAATCAAATAAAGCATGGAGAACAGAATAGTAGGAGTTAAGGCATACCAGTTGAGAAGAAAGAAAACAATAATTCAATAGTAGTTAGAATCGAGAGAATTTGGCCTTGGCTTTCAGCTGGCCAAATAAGAGCCACTTAGTGCAAAAATTAGAACAAGAGAGTAAAGAGAGAGCTTAAGTTTTTGAGAACAAAGAATTTGAAAGTTGTAAAGCTTTCAGTTGTCGAGTTGTCTCTTGAGGGGTTGTAAAGCATGGTTAAAATCAGAACAAGGAAGGGGTTTAAATAGCACACAATGAAGCAAACTAATAAGGTAAGGAACCGGTCATACACAAATAAGGTATGAAAATCAATTAACAATCAATTAGGGTCAGCATAAATCAATTAACAAGACATAATCGAGTAAAGTACCACTTAATTTAAGGAAAGCCTTATATAGAATCAATCAGTAGTTAAGTATTAGGTTAAATACGGTAAGAGACAAGTCCGAAAATCAATTAGGAGTCAGCTCCATTAATCAGGACACAAAAATCAAGCCAGTAAAGGAGTTAAGGAAAGTAGCACGAGTAATTAATCACATAAATAAGGTAAGAACAGGTAAAATCTTAATGAGGAAATACTAATACTAAAGGAAAGCTGATTTCAAAAAGCAATTTAGGCAAGTAAAATCAATTAGCACTTAATTGAAAGAGTTAAAGGTAAACGGGTAGAAACAGTAGAATAAATAGTCAAATATTCGAAACCCTAAGAAATAAAGACATATAGATAGAACTAATTAAACCAAGTAAAAATAAGTGAAACAATAAATAAGCAGAGGTGAAACATTTAAACATTATAACCTTTTTTTTTTGCAAAAAATCTATTGGAACCCTAGTTTTAGGGTAAAAATCGGTCAAAAGAATAATAAAGCTATAAGAAATGAAAATATCGAGATTTTAAAGGGGAAATACCAAAACAAACACCAAATCATTTCAGATATAAAATATCTAAACAGATTTATCCGGAAATAGTCAGGTTCGTAGAAAAAATAAACAGAAATGAACAAAATCTGGTTTGAACCAGAGATTTGAAACCCTAAAATACGAAAAGATTTGTACTCACAGGTATCGAGGTGAACATAGACAAGATAGCCGAGGTATGAGAGACTTTGAACCATATTTGGTTCGAGTCTCTTGAGATTGACATCTAGTAACATAAAATCGTATAACCAGTAAGGAAAATCCCATGAATCAAGAGGGAATGTGTGGCGGGGCTAGGGTTTGAAGGGGGTGAGAGAGAAGAGTAGAGTAGAGGATCCAAAGACAGGGGGTTGGATAAAATAAGGTAAGGTTTGGGGTTTTGATATATTAAAAAGGGGGTTGAAGGTTTAGGTTCGTTGATCTTCTGAGATCAACAGCCATGATTGGATATTTAGGTGGGGTGGGTTAATCAGACGTATATGGGTTATGTTTTAGATACCCACTTAAATTAATAAAATAATTTACAAAAAATAATTAATAAATGATAAAAATGCTATTTGTATATGAAAATAATTTAAAATAATTACTTAATATTATAAAATATAAAAAAGTCATTTTTCGTGTAAATAAAGTAATTATGCATGCATGGCTATTATTGCAAAGTTATTGAAATTATAACCTAAAGATGTAAATATAATTATGCATAAAATAATTAAAGCTTAATATAAATATAAATGATAAAAATTAAGTAATAAAATTATTATAAAATCATTTGTAATGCAATTAATAATTATTTAGATAATAAAATGCTGGAATAAATTGATTAAAGATCCTTTAAAATTACGAAAAATTATGGAAAAATACTGGTTGATGCTCATGCACTATTTTGAAAGTATATATGTATTTATATATATATATATATATATNTGCAACATAGTCTCAGGGTATAACATCGGACTTAAAGGACGGTGTAGGTGCTGTTGATACCCAATTATATATATATATATATATATATATATAATTGGGTATCAACAGCACCTACACCGTCCTTTAAGTCCGATGTTATACCCTGAGACTATGTTGCAGAAGCGAGAAGGAAAGGAAAGGGGAAAATGGAAGAAACCGGTGCAGCACAAGGTATGACCAGGACTGGTATGGTTTATACACCCGAGCATTTAGGAGGAACAACTAAAGAAGCCTCATTTCATTGAAACTGGGCCGGATGATCTTTAAAGAAAGGTGCAAGCAAGAGAATATTTTGTGGTTGATCATCTGAACAAAACCCCTGCTCAGATATCCTTTCTATCACTACTACAGAATTCTGAAGCGCATAGGAATGCATTGATGAAAGTGTGAATGAAGCTTATGTACCCAACATCATTACCAGTGGAGAGATGGCCAACATGGTGGGACAGGTATTGGTAATCCATAAGATCACTTTTCACGAAGATGAATTGCCGCAAGAAGGGTTGAGTCACAACATGGCACTGCATATCATAGTACAGTGAGAAGACAAATTTATTGCTAGGGTCTTCATAGATGGAGGCTCAAGTCTCAACATCTGTCCATTAACCACTTTGAAGAGATTGGGAAAAGGTTTTCATGAGATACGAGCAGAAACTATGAACGTGAAAGCATTCGATGGATCTCAAAGGGCCACGATTGGGGAGACCAACCTCTGTTTGCATATGGGACCAACTTGGTTTGATGTTGAATTTCAAGTGCTAGACATATCTGCCTCATACAATCTGCTGTTGGGACGACCTTGGATACACGCTGCTGCGGCAGTGGCGTCTACTGTACATCAGGCTGTGAAGTTTGAATGGAACCATCAAGAAGTGATCATCCATGGAGACAGGAGTAATCCTATTTACACAAATCAGATTGTTCCGGTTGTGGAGAATAAAAGAAATTTGGGTGGAGAGACTTACCATCGCATCGAGTGTGTCAACGCGATTGAGAAAGATAAATGATGTATTCGCAAAATAGAGAGCGTATTGACATGGGCAGGATATGAACCTGGTGGGGTCTCGGTAAGAATCTTAAGGGTATCACTAAACCAATTTAGTTAAAGCGGCACGAGATGACCTTTGTACTTGGATATCAGTACACCTGGCAGGAGTATGATGATTGGTCGCCGCCATGGCGTGGTCCTTATTACCCTCTTGAGAAGCCGATACCACATTTGAGACAATCCTTTCATCAGGCCGACATGATGTGGGGATCCGAATAAGATGAAATTCTAGTTGGCTTGAGAAATCTATTTTTGGAAGATGAAGACATGGATTGCAGTGCAATAGTTTAGGAGGAGGAGGAAGGCCTCGTCATTCAGACCTTGGAGAGTGGAGTTATTCTAAGGAACTAGACCGCTACACCATCATGGGCCCACCGAGTTCTAGGGTAGCCTTGATTCTAGTGTCATTTATTTGAAAAAAAACAATTTTTATGGGCATTTTGCTAAAACATTTTCAGGATTAACAATTGTTTGGATCGTTAAAATTTCTCTCATTTGACATTTTGGTATTTATCAACGGTCTGCTATTTTATTATTTATTATTATCCTCTACATTTTTTTCTCTACAGTATTATTATTACTTATCCTGATGAACCAACAACTGTGACATGTAATGAGACAACACAACATAAGCATAGTGACTCAGAGGAAACAGAAGAAGAAGATATAATACGTGAGGAAATTGTCAAAGAAGTGGAAATTTTTTAGAACAAGCCTAAGTCCAATCTGGATGAAACCTAGATAGTCAATTTGGGAGATTCCGAAACAGTTAAAGAAACGCGCATAAGCATTCACTTGTCACCATCAGAGAAATAAGAGTACATGTGTTTCCTGAAAGAGTATGAAGATATTTTTGCATAGTCTTATGATGATATGACTGGTTTGAGCACATCTATAGTGGCTCATAAACTACCTACCAACCCGATGTGTCCGCCTGTAAAAAAGAAGCTTAGAAAGTTCAAGCCGGACATGAGTCTGAAAATCAAAGAAGAGGTCACCAAGCAGATCAAAGCTAAGGTTCTCAGAGTGGTTGAATATCCAACCTGGTTGGCTGACATCGTGTCAGTTCCGAAGAAGGATGGGAAAGTCATAGTATGTGTCGACTATCAAGATTTAAACAGAGCAAGTCCCAAAGATGATTTCCCGTTACCCAATATACACATATTGATCGAAAATTGTGCCAAGCATGAACTCTATTCTTTTGTGGATTACTCCGCAGGATATCATCAGATCTGGATGGATGAGAAAGATGCCGAGAAGACAACCTTTATTATACCATGGGGAGTGTATTGCTATAAAATGATGTTGTTTGGTCTGAAGAATGATGGGGCCACTTATATGAGAGACATGAAAACTATTTTCCACGACATAATACACAAGGAGATAGAAGTATATGTTGACGACATCATAATCAAATCCAAGAAGGGTACAGATCACATAGCAGACTTGAGGAAGTTTTCTGATCGGCTTCGGAGGTATAATTTGAAACTGAACCTCGCAAAGTGTGCTTTTGGGGTCCCTGATGGAAATTTGTTAGGATTCATCATTAGTCGTCGAGGAATTGAGTTGGATCCGTCAAAGGTCAAGGCTATCCAAGATTTTCCACTCCCAAAGAATAAGAAATATGCGATGAACTTCTTGGGGCGTCTCAATTACATCAGCCATTTCATAGCGCAATCAATTGTGATATGTGAGCTGATTTTCAAAATGTTAAAGAAGGATGCCGCAACAAGTTGGACTGAAGAATGTCAGAAAGCTTTTGAAAAAAAATCAAGGAATATTTGTCCACACCATCGATCCTGGTCCCGCCGGAACCTGGTAGACCTCTGCTACTCTATCTGTCTGTACTAGGCGAGGCTTTCAGTTGTGTCTTGGGAAAACATGATGAGACGGGGAGAAAAGAGCAGGCCATATACTATCTGAGTAAGAAGTTTACACCCTATGAAGCACGATGTTCTTTGCTGGAACGCACCTGTTGTGCCCTAACGTGGATAGCTCAGAAATTGAGGCACTAATTATGTGCCTACACCACATATCTCATTTCAAGGATGGATCCTCTTAAATACATTTTTCTAGAAACCCATGCCTACAGGGAAGCTGGAAAAATGGCAGATAATGTTGAGTGAATTTGACATCGTCTATGTAACTCAGAAGGCGATCAAGGGACAAGCATTAATCGATCATCTGGCAGAAAATTCTGTAGGAGGAGAATACGAACCACTGAAAACGTATTTTCCCGATGAAGAAGTATCATTTGTAGGGGAAGATATTGCCGAAACCTACGACGGTTGGAGAATGTTCTTCGATGGGGATGCTAATTTCAAAAGAGTGGGCATCAGAGCTATTTTGGTACTAGATACAGGTCAACATTATCTGGTATCCGCGAAACTCAGATTTCCATGCACCAATAATATGGAAGAATATGAGGCTTGCATCTTGTGGCTTAATTTTCCATTGACATGAATATACAGGAATTACTGGTAATTGGTCATTCAGACCTTCTGGTACATCAGGTTCTAGGAGAGTGGGCTACAAAGAATACCAAAATACTACCATATCTATATCATGTGCAAAAGTTGATGAAGAGGTTCAGAAAGATAGAGTTCAAACATGTTCCAAGAATCCAGAATGAGTTCGCAGATGCATTGACCACTTTGTCTTCCATGATACAACACCCGAAAAAATGTTTCATCAACCGTATCCCAGTAAGAATCCATAATCAGCCAACTTATTGTGCTCACGTTGAAGAAGAAATAGATGGGAATCCATGGTTCAATGATATCAAGGAATACTTTGCAAAAGGAGAGTACCCGGAACATGCAAATCATACTCAGAAACGCACACTCCGAAGATTGTCCAACCACTTCTTCCAAAGTGGAGGAATTATGTATAGAAGGACTCCCGACCTAGGGTTATTACGGTGTGTTGACGCCAATGAAGCTTCCAAACTACTCGAAGAGATACATGCCGAAACTTGCGGACCACACATGAACAGTTTCATTTTAGCCAAGAAGATATTAGGAGCAGGATATTTTTGGATGACTATGGAAACGGACTGCATCATGTATCTCCAGAAGTGTCATCAGTGGAAAATACATGCAGATATGATACGGATGCCACCAAATGAACTCAATGCAATAAGTGCACCTTGGCCTTTTTCCGCTTGGGAAATGGATGTTATTGGTCCGATCAAACCTGCCGCTTCAAAAGGGCACAGGTTCATTTTAGTGGCCAAAGATTACTTCACAAAATAAGTTGAGGCTGCATCTTACAAGGTTGTAACCAAGATAGTCATCGCAGATTTTGTCAGGGATCGTATTTTTTGCCGATTCGGGGTGCCAGAATCCATCGTTAACGACAACGCCGCCAACCTCAACAGTGACTTAATGAAGGCTATGTGTGAAACTTTCAAAATCAAGCATAAGAATTCCATAGCATACATGCCTCAAATGAATGGAGTTATAGAGGTCGCAAACAAGAATATCAAGAAAATATTGAGAAAGATGGTAGACAACCACAAGCAATGGCACGAGAAATTATAATTTGCCTTATTGGGTATCATACCACAGTCCGCACATCAACTGGAGAAACTCCCTACTTGCTGGTCTATGATACTGAAGTTGTCATTCCCGCCGAAGTCGAAATTCCATCCTTAAGAATTATACAAGAGGCCAAACTCAGTGATGCAGAAGGGATAAGAAGTCGCTACAAACAATTAGCCCTTATTGACGAGAAAAGAATGAATGCGGTATGCCATGGTCAACTTTATCAGAACAGAATGTCTAGAGCTTTCAACAAAAGGGTCAGACCTAGACAGTTCACGTCGGGGCAGCTGGTGCTGAAGCGGATCTTCCCGTATCAAGATGAAGCCAAAGGGAAATTTTCACCCAATTGTCTAGGGCCCACATGGTTCACAGAGTGCTAACAGGAGGAGCACTCATACTTGCAGAAATGGACGGAGAAATTTGGCCAAAGTCTATAAATCCCGACACAGTCAAGAGATACTATGTTTAGATTGTTTACATTTCTTCATCTGATGTAACTAAATTACGCTCGACATGATTCCCGTTTGAGAGGGGATACGTAGGCAGCCCTGTGGGTTCGGTCACAACTCAATAAAATCTTCATTTTCACCATGGTCAGAAACTGGGCAGAATTTTGAGTAGGGAGAACGGTCAATTTAATCATACGAAGAACAGTCAAAGAATCGCTTACTAAACTAAGGCAGAATTTTGAGGAGGGACCTCAAATTCTAATGCAAAGAGGTCTCAATGTCTCTAAAAGTGTCACAATCATTGGTTCATCTAATTTACTTGATATCGCATACTACTATGTTTTTAAATAACTGCATTCATCAAATGCATGCATATTTTCTTGAAAACTTTATTTTTGTGAAACAGCCAGATGCTACCCATGGTAACTTGAGCAGGATCCCGATAGAAATAAAAGAAAAGCAAAGCAAGCAGGCGAAGGCACGAACCAACCTTCTCCGCAAAACTCACGATTTTTCTTTAGATACAAGAAGAATATTTGCAAATACGTACACACATCAAAATCACTATCTTCATAACGACAAAGCTTCCAAATGCAAACACGTATCCACCTAAGAAACGCTCTGCTATTAACTCATTGTCTTTTCTTTGCATGAGGCTAAGAATTGCCTCCTCAATTGCATAAGGCTAAGCATTTACTTTCCTTGCATGAGACTAAGACTTGTCTCCTAATTGCATAAGGCTAAGCATTGACTTTCCTTGCATGAAACTAAGCATTGTCTCCTATTTTGCATGAGACTAAGTCGTGCCTCCTTAACTACATAAGGCCAAGAATTGCCTTTCCCTGCATGAGACTAAGCATTGTCTCCTATTTTGCATGAGGCTACGCCCTGCCTCCTTAATTGCATGAGACTAAGCATTGTCTCCTATTTTGCATGAGGCTAAGCTCTGCCTCCTTAATTACATATGACTAAGAATTCTCTCCTATCTTGCATAAGGCTAAGCCCTGCCTCCTCAACTGCATAAGGCTAAGCGTTGCCTTTCCCTGCATGAGACTAAGCATTGTCTCCTATTTTGCATGAGGTTAAGCCCTACCTCCTCAACTTCATAAGGCTAATATATGTCTTTCCTTGCATAATACCAAATGATATGCTACTAGAACTCTATCACTATTTTCTACTTCCCCAAGGCTAAGCTCTCCCCCCCCCCAATCTTATACAAGACTAAGCTCTGTCTTGTTTTCGCTTCGCATATGACCAAGCATCATGTCTCTGCATCTCATGGGCTGAAACATCACCATTTTGTCCAAAGGCGTCATAGTCCGAAGGAACCATCCTCATAGCCGGAAGACACCATGTCATGGCCTGAGGATCTCCCAATATTGCACATCATTATTCAAAGGTGTCATAGTTCAGAGGCACCATTATCATGGCCCGAGAACATCATTTCCTGACCTGTGAATCTCTTATCATGCGATTCATGGCCCAGGACATCATGGTCTAAGGACATCATCATCGTCGTCCAAAGAAAAATTTCATGGTCCAAAGGGAATTTGCACCATGTTTAAATTCTCGTAATAATCCCATATAAACTTGCATGCATTGCGTTTAAAGTTTGCAGGTAATCCAGGAGGTAACCATTCTTTTAACGGGAGAAATCTTCGCTCCTATTTACGTTTGATGCTCACATCCTGAAATTACTGCAAATGCAACCAACCACCGTCTGTTACCCACTTCCACTTGATAACCGTTCAAATGCTCATCCATAACTATTCTGAGATACATCCATTCACAATTCTATATAGAGTCACCTGATATCGTCTGAGCCTGTTTATTCCTATAACAACTCCATCAGCTTAGTTCACCGCTGGATCCAGAACTACACACGACCTGATTCCCGTAAAACTAGGGATATGTAGGCAACTGCGAAACAAGAGTTCGGCCTCTATTTTTCAAACCATTCCATTCGATCAAAATCGATCGTCATTTCTTTACACGACAACTCTTTCATCATTCCCAGTTAAAGAGAGGCAGATGATGATACCCACTTTTTCCCTCATATTTTTAAATGTATATATATGTACTTTCAAAATAGTATATTTGCATCATCATTTATTTTATAAACCTTTACAAGTATTTTTCATAAATTTTCATGATTTTTAGAAACTCTAAACTAATTTCTTTTTACATTTTTTATTATATAAATATCAAATAATTATTCTTTAAATTATTTTTATGATAATTTAACCATTCAAACTTATTATTTACACCAACATGTATGCTTTATAATATTTTACTTCATTTTTCATAATTACATTTACATTTTTAGGCTAATTGCATATTTTTGCAATAATAACCTATATTCATGTATAATTACATTATTTATGCCAAAATAACTTTTTATATTTTTTTATAATGTTAAGTTATTATTTTCAATCATTTTATTGCACAAATAATATTTTTGTTATCTAATAATTACTTTTATAAATTAATTTTTGATAAATATTGGGTATTTAAAAACAAGCCCAATTTCTAAACAATTTCAGACCCAATAAATGGCCTAAAACCCCCCAATACCTTAGCCTAATAACCCCAGCCAGAAACAATAAACCCTTTACCCAAAACCTGGTCAATACTCGTTACACTTGATCCGCCCCACTCATTTTTAAATCCTGGTTGTTGATATCTCAAGATTTATGGCCCTTGTTTATTCTGTCCCTTTTAATTACCCTCCTAAAAACCCTAACCCATTATCCCCCTAACTCATCGCCCTTACATTCTCTCAACCTCCCCTCCCTTTCTGAAGAACCCTAAAATCGCCGCCCCTTAAATCTTGTCCTAATCCCACCAAATATGGGATTTGATGGCTATTTCTCGCCATATCCGACCCCCTTTGGTACTGGTTGTTCTCTTATGGTATTTCCTAAGTTCTTGCCTAAACATGGCAAGCAGATCTCTTCCGAAATCAAACCAAAATTGGTTCAAAAACCTTGATTTTGAGTATTATTCTGTCTATATTCGTCGTATGCTACTATGAGTCCGATTATTCCTTTATATTCTGTTGATTTTCAATTTCCCTAAAACTAGGGTTTACAGATCTCTTAAATTGATTGTCAGGCCGATTTGTATATTTAGTTTCCTTGTTTGTTGCTTAAATCACTCGATTTCTTTGTTTATTGTTCGGTTTTTCACTATATAAACCCCTCCCCCATTCCCTCTTAGAAAGACTTCAATCGCTAAATTTTCACTGAAAAACTAAAGCTTTCACTATGTGTTCGTTTACTCTTTTGTTCTGCTTTGACTCTTGGCTGGTTGAAAGCTAAGGCCATCGGATTTCCTATTTTCCGATCTTCCTTTGGTGTGAGCACTGCCCTAGGTTCTTTGAAACCATTGGGAACTTGACGCACTGGGATTCTGGGTCATATTGATGTTCTTTTCTTGTTTGTTGAGCAATAACTGGTTAGTTCTCAACCTTCACAATGTTTATTCCATTATGCCCTAATTAGCGTATCTATGTTTTTTCTGGAATTGCTTGACTTGATATAATCCCTTGGATCTCTTCATGTGTGATTATGCCTATAGCATGAAATTTTGTAGCATTGTCTCACGCCTAAACTGTTAGTTCTAAAAATGTCTTTGTATCTAGCTTAGGCAATTTGGATAGTTTGAAGCATGTTTAGCTTAATGTATTGACAATTTGAGTGTTTTCATTGGTTGTGTGGCCTAATCCTGTTTCCTGCCTGATTCTGAATATCTATAGTGATTAATTTATGTTATTAACATGACCTAATACGTTAAGACCTTCACTCTAGTTGTAATTTGCTCATATGACTATGTTTGTCACTTAGTATGTTCTTACCCTGCCAATTATGTACCCCTAGCAGCTAATTATCTTAGATTAATCTTTCCTGATTTGTTTTCCCTTATAATATGTGATTTTATTTGCCTTGATGGTATAGGTTGTACTGCTTAATTCTTGTGTTTAGCATAATGTGGTCTTTTAGGTTTGAACTTGTTGATTTAGTGATAAATATTTGTCTTACTGGCCTAAGGCTCTTTTGTCTATTTACTCTGTAATCCCAGAAGTTTAAGACTCCTTGCCTCTTACAAATATACCATGCCCTAATGTGTTATGTGAAAACTTGCAACATCAACTTGTCTCTTGAGTTCATGCACTTTCTGTGTTGATATGTTCCTTATGTGATCACTTTGTAATGTATGTGCACTATTCCAAACCCTGTTACTTTGCTACTACTTTCATTGGTTGCTTCCCTATTATGAACCTATAATTCTTGGTCGGCTGAAAGCCAAGGCCCCATAAAACTTCTTTATTAACCTCCCTAGTTGAGCACTGTTCGGGGTCCACTTTGAGGCTCTTGTGAACTCTGACACATTAGGGCCTAAGGTTCTTGGTCACTTTCTTCTCGACTTCTCAATTCTGCCCTCTCTATACCTACTGAATAAGCCAATTAGCCTGTGTAAATAACTGTTTTCCCGGATCCTTTGATTGACTATTGTTGTTGGGTATAAAACAAGTTCTCTTATGGTTTCTGGGCTATGTTGAAATCTGTGTGAAGAAAAAATTGAAGGCCTAGCTGGGCTGGGTACACTTTCGGCCTGTCTTAGGCCCACTATAGTTATTTGTAACACTTTGTAATTTTATTCAGTATTGGGCATGTAATAACGATTGGGGTACTAGAAAATGGGGAAAATGGGTTTATTCTAATGTTTGCATGAAAGGGTAGAAATCTTGCGTATAGGATCTGAGTGTTCAATTTGTTCAACATGCTCTATTTTTATGTGTTTGTTATATAACATGCTATAGGATGTAAAATATCACCTGCTCACATGTTCGTTTCCCACATGTTATTATTTGCCTATTAGGCTGCAACGCAGTAATTATTTGTTCAATATTCACGTAGTTATCATGCCAATAGGAATATAATCAAATTAGCTACTATTACTGTTGTTCCTATTAAATTGCTCGCCTAGAAAGCATGCCTATAGGAATGAGAAGATAATAACTAGTTTCAATTGCCAATTCTTATAAATCCTGCCTATAGGACCCTGTTGCTTGTCGAAAAAGTATGCTGATAAAATCAAACGCTGGCAATTTTTAACTACAAACTGTCTCACTGCTTTACTGCGCCAACAATTTAGAAAGCATGCCTATAGGATTTGTAATACTTGCAATCTGCAAATTCGTTGTTCTAAGAAAGCAACACTTCATGTACGTTTAAAATTTAGAATCGGATAGAATCCATGACTTTAGGACTTAAGGACTCTATTTCGTATTAATTTTGGAATTTGCCACCTGCCTAATGGGTAAAACTTGTTTGCGTGCATTTGTTGCTTACATGTGGAGGCTAACTTAAGCCATTTATTGCCCTTATGTGTAGTCCTACATGTTATGAATGTCGTTTAGATTTATCATTTTGAGCAACCTACGTTAAGTCTAGAACCACCCAAAATAGAGGTCCAAATGCCTCCTGGGCCATAGGCATGGGACGGGTAGTGCACGCATAAGGCATGATTTAGAATCAATTAGTGCGCTCTAGGTAACAAACTTAAAGATAGTAATGGGGTATCAGGAGATGATAGTTTGTACCCGCTGATTAATATGAGTAACACCCTATCTCGAGGGAGTTACGAAGTATTATTTATGTTTCTCGGGGTGATCCTTTAGGCTAAAAAACTTAGGACCCCCTCCCCATTTTTTCTTTAAATCGAGTGTATGTATTTGTTCAAAGTATTTTGATAATAACTACCCAAACTTCTTATTGTCCATCTGTTTATCTGACTAACTCATATAATTGGAGTTCGGCCGGGACCCACAGTTGTAGACCTCGAAGAGTGCCTAACACCTTCTCCTCGAGGTAATTTGAGTCCTTACCCGATCTTTGGTGAAACAAACTATTAAACCCGAGTCATATGCATATAGGTGTCCTAACGCACCTTGAACTCGTTAGGTGGCAACTCTCTCTTTTAACACTTCCTTAAAAGAGTTGTCACATGTCGAAACCCGATTTCCCGAGAAAAAGGGGCGCGATAGTGCGGACCGTACATTTTCATATTCCATAGTAGATGAGCATTGCGGCTGCACATTTATTTTGCGGACCACAAAATTGAAATGTCAAAAATACCACCTATCTGATGCTTAAGCTTGTCAGTGCGGAGGTCGATCTGCAATCGCACGTGAAACCTCTAGCCATACCCAAAAATGTGTAGACCGCAGATTGGTTTCTAAGAATAATCGCGTAGGTTAAAGACTTCAGACAGCACATGAAAATGTGCGGCCGCACATAAAAATGTGTGGCCGCACTCGTCTCTGGTACCTTCTCCTTTTGAACAATATAAATATAACAGTAGAGCTCATTTTACGCGTTTCCCACTTGGAACAAACATTTTTGCCCTGTTAAATTTTCTTAGAGATTTCAACTGTCCATACACGCATTCACCTAGATTACACACTCAGTGCATTCACTCTATTTGCGTTAATTTCATATTAATTTTTTAAAGTTTGTTTAGTTTATAGATTTTTTTTTAGCTCTTTTTAGGCCATCTGTTATTAGAGTTACATTGTGTGTCTATGTGGGGTAGATCTGAACTGGGTTAACTTGATACATGCTCTACGCGGACTGGGTTAGTGAAATTTCATGCTTTTACAATGTTGGCATGCCTATTTGTGCGAGAAATTGAAAAATCATAGAATAATAAAAAGTGTATGTTCGTAAATTTTTGAAGTCGGCGGCTGCACTTGAATTGTGCAGTCTGCAGATTTTTAATCACTTATGTGAGGCAGAAATCTGTGGACGCTTGTCGAATTGTGCGGGGTGCAAATTTCCTCTTGTGGTCGCATATTAGGCCTTTCTCTGTCATCAGAGAGTCTTCACTTTTGAGACTCCAAGTTGCGGTTGCAAGTCAAATTGTGCGGACTGTAGATTTCCTCTTGCAGCCGCAGATTGACCATTTCTTTGACATCGGAGATTTCACATTTTTAGGGACTCAGAAGTGCGGAAAATTGTGCGGACTGCAGATCCCTTATCCTTCAGGCATGACTCAACTGTAAAACCCCATTATGTCCTATGGTTTACCCATATGTCTCATGTATGTGTTTGAATAATGAATTGCAGCTAAAAATTTCCTCTACTTGATACAGATAATGGTTCGATCAAGAGGAAAAGGCGAAACTTCAAAAGGGAGAGGTGAATCTTCTCGGGGTCGAGGAAAAAATGCCTTGCCCCTTGGCTAGCCCAAGACAATAAGAAAGAAAACAACAGCCGGCACAAGGAGGGGTGTAGACCTCTCTGAGTCTAGCTCTTACGTCCCATCTAGGGAACTATCATAGAGCAACATAGCCTCTGTTCATGAGGAGAAGACGGCCACACAGTTGAGGCCATAGGGGAGATACTAGCTCATAAACGAGCCATCTTCATCTCACAGCACCTCTGAGGGGTCAGAGAGTGCTATACAGGCTTCTGATCCATCAGTTGCACCAGTATCTGAGGCTCCTTTTATAAAGGACATTCTCGATGATGGCAGAGGGGGAGATGTTACAGCTACAGGCCTTGAAATATCAAAGAAGGAAGAGGGTTGGGAGGATTGCTTTGTCATCCTGGCCGCCTTCACCAGTTATTTTATGTGGTGGCCAGTGAGGTCGCTAACTCTTGAGTGGTAGTTTCTATTGAAGGACTTGGAGAAATATAACCTAGCTATTCTGAGACTGTTCATGGCACGAAAGGGGTGGATGTGGTTCTCCGATAGGGTAGAGGATGCCAAATAATACCTCGTCCGTGAATTTTATGCTAGTGTTGCTCATATCAAGAAAGGGACGAAGGTGACCAATGTCCGACCTTGGTTGGCTGATATTCTAGCACTACCAGGGCCACCACCACCATGGATCACTGCTGGGATTCCCATTCACTGGAACACTATGAGTTTTGAGGCGAAGGGGTGGCAAACCTTTGTCTGCAACAGACTGGATCCGAGCCATTACGAGACTCGCCTTCCTATCCCTCGGGCAGTGCTGGTGGACTCCATCATGGACGGTTACCCAATCAATGTGGGTGTCTTGATGTCAGCTAAACATATCAGTGATTGCACGGTAGGACAGCTCGGCCTACCCTTATCCCAACACTATCACAGAGTACCTCACCGATGCAAAGGTAAAAGCGAGGGATTTTGACACCAAGATGAAGGAAGGAATCCCTTTTATTGGTATTCTCTAATGGATGCGAGAAACCCAAAGAAGAAAGTACATCCTTCTACCACCACAAGACAGTCTGATGAGTGATAGCTTCTGAGGCGGCTGAACTTCCATCCACTTCTGCCAAGCCTTACACCAGTGCCACTGCTATGCCTCCACCATCATCTTCAGCTTCTACCACGGCCCCTAAAGCTTATCTAAAGACAATGCCCGTGCCTATAGTTCCCTTATCTGATCTGCAAGTCTCCCAGACATTTGTGAGTCTCAACAACTAGATGTAGACAACTACTTCTAAGCTCTCTAACATATCTAGTACTGTTGTAGCGCAGAACACTTCTCATGCACCACAGGCTCCTTCTGACATTGATGAGACACTGAAGAAGATTTTGGAGAACCAAAAGACGATCATGGATACTTTAGTACAACACAGGTCAGTGATTGAGGAGCTGGGAAAGGAAGTAAAGAACATGAGAAAGTCCCAGGTTAGCTCCGGAGGGAGGTGACTAGACTTGCTACAGCTGGCGACCTTCCCTTTGACATGCTTCTTGACCCGCACCAGTCCACCCCAGATCCTTCAGCACCATCTGCACCGATAGCACTAGTTGGCCAGTCTAATGAGCCAGATCTTGCTGCCGACACTGCTGAGGCAGTGCGTGATATGTTCGCCAACCCAGCCACACCTAGGTTTGATGATGATGAGATTCATTTGGTTGATCCTGAGGGAGATGACATTGCTGGGGATACTGAGATGTCCAAGGATCCATAGGGAGTTTTCTTCACCCTCTCCTTTTTTACTCTTATTTTGCTAAGCATTGGGGACAATGCTTCCTTTATTCCGGGGGGGGGGGGAGGGTGGAGTTTATTTGACATATTGGTACACTTTGATACTTTTGTTCTGTACTAATTTGATGATGCTTTTTCTCTTCTTAATTGTACTTATCTAGCTTATCTTTCTTATTTTATGTATATTTATCTCTCTTTAGTAGTTTTTGCTTATTAGAATCTTATTTTTTCTTTATTAGCTCTTGTTTTGTTAAGTAGCTTGTCTTTATGATTTAGTAGATAATAATCCTTTGCTTTTCTTAATGCTACATTTCTTTCCAAAGGTAGTTCTTGTGTGAACCGGGTGACTCATCCCAACGATGGATGGTGTGACAAACTTCTTAAGAGAATGAGTCCGTTTTTGTGTTTAGATAATAATAGTAGTAGTAATGAATAAAAAGACCTAATCAAGTCATGATCGAAGAGTCAATCATGCTTCAATTGGTACCAACACATTTAACTACATGCTTATGGTTAGAGACAAGGTTTTTGAAAGAAATAGCTCTAGTTGGTGAATTTGTGACTCTTGAGTTGACTTTGGCAATCATCGAGTGGTTTAATTGGACCATAGTGATTTCTAAACTTGAATGTGGTCATTGTAGTCCCTCGACTCTATCCACTTTTACAATCAAGTTGCGTGAGTGGCGAGATGAATTGTTGCTAGTTCTAGTATTTGTGCGAAGGGTCTAATTGGCCCGAATGTGTTTCACGGTGAAATTCTAAGTTTTGCTCTATTGGAGAAGTGATTGTAGGATTTCCTTGGCATTTTTTATTTTTCTATTTCCAACCAATGTCGTTAACCCTAGTCAACCCCTTTGAGCCTCTAGCCTTTCTCATTTGATAACCATGTTATAAGCCTTTACCCGTTTTATCGTGACCCTCTCTTGGCACCCGGACATTCCTTAACACTTTTGTGAAACAAGTGGGTTAAAACATAAGTTTGGGGGAGAGATGAGGAAGAAAAAGGTATCAAGGCACAAAAATAGAAAACAAATGATCTCTATGAAAGAGAAGGCAAGAAAAGAAAAGAACAAAAGAAAAATGCAAAATATGAATAAGTGGAAGGGTTAATGGATTCAAAAAGAGGTAATTATCCATAAGCAATCAAAAAGGGAGAAAAAGAATGAAAATGAACAACAAAGAGTCATGTTAAGTCTCTCTAGTCCCCAATGAATAGAAAGCGCCTATAATAATTGGCAATTGTGAGCAGAGAAATGAAAGTGTGAAGTGCTTAAGGAAATGTGTAACCACTTACCCATACGGTATACTACCCTAATCCAAAAGCCTCAATTACAACCCCGAAAGAAGTCCTACTTGATTTCAAACTGAGTGAACTTACATTAGTGGCAATCTACATAAAGGGCAGGCCTATGATACTTGAAGTCGTACTTGTGATATTCTCTTGTGACAGACGAGTGAACCTTTCTTGAATCCTAAGATTAAGTGTTAATTTCTTAAGTGATCTTGGCAAATGGAAAATAGAGGAGGAAGAGTTTTGAGTCTAACATGATCTACATGATAGAACACGAGTCCTTGATGAGTAAAGTCAACTCTTGAAGCTCAAATGTCATATCAGAACTATATGTGCATTAAATTTTCACCTTGTTGATATGCATGAGTAGTGTGGGTAATTGTTGGTCCCAACTGATGTCTGATTGGATCAGCTTTGACTCGTTGAAATGACCCTTAACTCTAGGAGGTTGGAATTAGTTTATTTACTTGAGGACAAGCAAAGACTTAAGTTTGGGGGAGTTGATAATTGGGGTTTTTGACTATTTATTAGCACTTTTTTTCTTTTATTTTAGTCCGAACGTATTGATTTATGTTCCAAAAACTAACGAAAGTGTGCAAATTGCAGGAATGTTAAACGTTCAGTCTCCCGTGATGAATTCCGACTCAAAAAAGAGTGTTCTGAATCACAAGGCAAGAAAGGGCGCAGAACTATAGGAGTGCGGTCCGCAGAAGGATTTTTGCAGCCGCAGAAGAAAGTGCGGACCACAGAATTTCATCTGTAGCCGCAGATCAAGTGAAAGATCCCAGCAACAATTTGACCAATGCGCGGCCGCAGAATAAGGTTTGCACTGACAAATGATTCAAAGTTCAGAGAGTGTGCAAAAGACCAAGTCCTAAATCTTAGTTGAGTGCGAACCACACAAGAATTGTGTGGACGTAGAAGATGCTTCGCAGCCGCAATCCATAATTGTGCGGCTTAGAATCCAAGATCTTGCAACTGAAAAAATATGCGGACCGCACATGGAATTTTGCTGCCGCAGAACATACCGAGGGGCATTTTTTTTCCGCGAATTTTGGGCCACTATAAATAGAGTTTCACATTTTTATGTCAATTTTCGAAGTTTGAGTTGTTGTAGCAGTTACATTTTTCCATTTTAGGAAGTTTGTGACTCTTTTAGTGTTTAAACATTATATTTTATCATTTTAATCTTAGATTATGAGTTTAATTAGCATTTCTTCTTTATTTTCTTCAATTTCCACTATAAGTAACTAGATTTTTACTAGGATTTTGACCCAACCCTAGTGTTTAAACCTTATGAGTACTTAATTTAATGCTTCTTTATGATTGGGTGTTATAGGTACTTAGTTTATGCTTCAGTTTTAAAATTAATGGTTGCAAACATTGATTCATGCCTTTTTGACTTAGTCTCTACCTGAGAAAGAGAGATCCAGTTTAGAATGACTTGGCTAACAAGGAATTGGGAGAGAGTTTGATTAGCCTAATAAAAGGGTTCAAACTAGAGATAGTGAGAACCTGACTTGAGCTCTTATCAACTATTTTATTTGATACCCATTTGGACTTGTGAAAGCCAAATTGGGCAAAATCACTCTTTGACCGAGAGATATTTAGTGGGTAACGTAGAGTTGAGAGCTATAATACATACCATTCAACAAAACAAGTATTAACGTATTTTACTCATTAGGAGCACACCTAGGTTATGGTCACATCCCTACGCTTTTTAATTATTTGGAAAAACACCAAAAACACTGATTCGCTTCTAGTTTCTTTTCTTAGCTTATAATTGCTAGAGTAAAATTAGAATTAGAAATCAAAATCTTTTGTGGAATTGCAATTTAGTTATTCCTTTCGCTTTCGTCAAGTGTATACTCCTAACTCCCCTAGTAAATCCCTGTGAAAATCGACCCCAACTCTTGCTGGGTACTATTCTTCCAACAACCGTTTCAACTCAATATTGAGTGCAGATGGACGTGGATCACTTTGCAGGTATGATAAGAAAATGGCTTCAAGCCTACTTAACCTACAAATTCGCTACAGTGATAATTTTGTATCGGACCCTAAGTTAAGGTATGCTAATGGACTAACTTGTTTTTTAATTAGCTATAGTTAAAGTTGATGAGCTGCATATTATGTTGTTTCACAAGTTTGCTAGGGGCTTAGGGTTTTTAGTAGTTGATGTTTGGCTTCAAAATTAACAAAAAGGGTGGCTATTACATTTTAAAAACGGATGCTGATGTGTTAAAGTTTCTTAATACATTGAAAAGGTGATGAATTTGTTGATGTTTGTATTGTCCATATAATTAGTAATCATATTCTTGTTGAGGATGTAACTGAACTGGACCCCACTCCACAAAAAAACATAGGCATGATAGTGGGTTATTGAGCCACATCTGGTCCTGTTGGTATAGATTCGGGATTTCAAGATATAAATAAGACCAAAAGGGGAAAATCTTAAGGAAAACTAGGAGGGGATGAATAGTATTTTGACAGCTCAGATCCCGGTAGTGAGTGTAGTGATGATGAAAGAGATCCTATTGGACCTGATGAAGTAAGGAATGCACCAGCTAAGAATCCAAGTAAGAATTTCTACTTTGACACAAGTTGCAAAAAGTTATAATTTGAACTGTATATGATATTTAATAATTTTGTACTTTTAGGGAGGCTATAAAAACCTATTCTATTAAAAAATATGTGGACCTTAAGTTGAAACCTAATGAGAGGGAAAGGGTTAGGGCAAAGTGTACAAAGAAAGGTTGTTTGTGGCATATTCTTGGCAGCATAGAAGGTAGCACCAAGAATTTTAGGGCGATTACATACTACCCTATCCATAACATCTACAAGAAGACAAGGAAAAAGATGTGTAACCTACCATGGATTGCAAGAAACTTCAAAGACAAGATAATCAGTGAGCCTCAAATTAAGCTTCATCAAATTCAAGCCTTAATTAGAAAAACATATGGTATGTATGTGAGTAAAACTTCCCGCAGAGGGGAAAAAATGATAGTTATGAAGGAGAATATGGGTGATTACAAGAAAGAATTTGTTAGGATCCATGATTATGCTAAA
Source organism: Nicotiana paniculata (assembly GCA_005239505.1). NCBI lineage: Eukaryota > Viridiplantae > Streptophyta > Magnoliopsida > Solanales > Solanaceae > Nicotiana > Nicotiana paniculata. Next base: position 61,535 of record ML353151.1, read on the forward strand.
TGCTAAAGTCTACTAATCTTGGCACTATTGTAGTGATAAGGACATCCAAAAATGCAGAACCTGGCAAGGAGGTGTTTATGGGCATTTATATCTGTCTTGAAGCATTAAAAACTGGATGGTTAGAAAGGTGCAAAAACATAAATGGCCTTGATGGTGCATTCCTAAAAGGAATATGTAAAGGTGAACTACTTTCATGCATTTCCAAGGATGTAAATAATCAAATGTACCATGTAGCTTGGGAAGTAGTGGAAAAAGAATACAAGGATGCATGGTCTTAATTTTTCAGATGTCTCAAGCATGATCTGAAACTGATAGAATCTGAAGGACAAGGGCTAACAGTCATGTCTGATATGCAGAAGGTATGGTTTCTAACACTTTGTCTTTAAAGTGTAATTATTTTCATTTATGTTTAAGTTATAACACTATAATATTGTTGATTGTAAGGTATTCATCTATCAATAACTCAGTTATTGCCAAATGTTGAGATGAGGTGGTGTGCTAGACATATCTGGGCCAATTGAAAGCAAACTTGGCCTGGTGAGGAAAGAAGGAAAAAATTCTGGCAGCGTGCAAAAGCTACATTTGAAGTTTACTGTAGCAAAAAGTTGGATGAATTGGACTTGCTGGGGGGAGTTATTGTTCAAGACTTATTGAAATACAACAAGGAGACATGGTGTAGGGAATACTTCAAAGAACAGACTAAGTGTGATGTAGTGGAGAACAACATGTGTGAGAAATTCGATATATAGGTTTTGTTAGCTAGGCACAAATCTATCTTTACTATGTTAGATGAAATTAGAATCAAGTGTACGGAGAGGATGAATAGCATGAGAGAGTTTTCTGAAAACTGGGTAAGTGATATATCACCCATGGCTATGGAAGTACTTGGAGAGAATGATCTAATGAAAGCTAAATGTGAAGTCAAATTTAATGGTGAAACAGGATATGAGATCTAGGATAGGCCATATAAATATGTTGTTGACTTTAAGAGGTGTTCTTGTACTTGTAGGTCATGACAACTCAAAGGAATTCCATGTGCACGTGAAATTACATCAATGCATTATAAGAACGATGAGTTTGAACCATATGTTGACCATTGGTATAGGAAGGACACCTACTTTAAGGCATACAACAGATTCATTTAACCTTTAACTAGTATAAATTTGTGGCCAAAAAGCACATTGGCAGCTATTGAGCCACATGTTATAAATGCAATGCCAGGAAGGCCAAAGAAAAAAAGGAGAAAAGTTGTTGATAAACCAAAAAAGAAGTTTGGGAAGGGTACGAGGATAGGGAGACAAATGAGATGTTCTCTGCGCAAGACGGACATAACAAGAAAGGATGTCCAATTGTTGTAAGTATTAATGTGAATATTCTTATGTGCTCATTTTCAAATGAATTCTATTGATGTCTGTTTTTTATGTGTATGCAGAGAACCCAAGGTGGAAGGGCTGGAACTAGTTCAGTAAGAGGTGAAACTACTAAAAATGCATCATCAACAAGTGGAAGGGTTAACACTGCTTCATCAGCAAGTGGAAAGGATGGAACTAGTGAGAACACATCATCAGCGGGTGGAAGTGCAGCAGGAGCAGCTGGAAGTACAGCAACAGCTTCAACTATGGAAAGTGGCACCTTCACTCAACCACACCAAGAAACCAAGCCACAACAATCATTAATTGAAGTGATCAACTGATATTTTTAAGACTTAATGATGAATGTTTTTGTTAATTACCTATGGTAGATAATATTTTGTAAAGCTACTTCATTATGGATATTTTTGTTGACTGCCTATCGTAGAAAATATTTTGTAAAGCTACTTCATTATTTTTGGATGTTTTATTAACTACCTATAACAAACAATGATATTAGTAGTGGAAGTACTTTCGCTGTAATGGTAAATTGTAATTTTTTGACTTGAATGTTTCCTTTGTCGATAAATTCCATGAACAAAATTTACAACAACACAAAATACTTAGCCTAAACCCAGTAAATAACAAAGTACGCTATCAATCCTAAACACATAATATAAGAGCTAACATTAGAACAAGTACAACCGCAATTATAATAGCAGCAAATCTGAACTTCAACCTTTCTTGTCTTCTCTGACAATGTCATCGATCACTCATTTTAATAAGAACCACAAGAAGAGTCTTGTAGTGTTCTTCCTTAATCGCAAGATCAATCCATCGAAAAAAGACACAACCTTCACCAATCTCATATCTTCGGCAGCCTAGGAACCTTCTTCCAGGATTGGTGGGTGTTCGTGACATTTTAAGATCTGCAGCAACTCCACAATAATACAAACGTTCCTTCTTCATTATTGAAGGAGAAGAAGTGGAAGTAGCTTATTTCTTGCCGGAGAAAAAGAAAAAAATAGACCCTGAAAAGAAAAGGAGATGACAGAAATGGATGGGCAATGAAGAATGCGACCAAAGAAATTCAATTTTTGACTGTTGAAGTTAAGACGAGAAAGAAGAAGGCATCAGATTTGGATAGAAATGAGGTAGAAAGAAGAATGTGGTTGTTAAATAGGCCACAATATTACCGTTAGGACTCTTTCAACTGCCTGCACGCCCCTTACAAGCGTGCGAGTCACGCACTAAAGACAAATATGACACATAGGATCAGCCTCCTGTCATACGCGTTTATTATACAAGGTTTGAACGAGTGTAAGTGTTCACTTGACAAATTGATAAGTTTGGGGACCGGCATGATAAAGTGGCACAAGTAGAGGTGACATTTAGGCTATTCTGACTTAAAAGATAAAAGTACTTTAGATTTAATTTCTGAAGTTGCATTGAATGATTGAACTACTTCAGATTCAAATTTTTGAAGTTGCATGTGAAAGATAGAAGAATTTCAATTTTGATTTCTGAAGCTACATTAAAGCGATCGAACTACTCTATATCCGAGCAGGTACACTTTGAAAAATTTCGTGCAATGCAGGTATAACTTCAATGGTATCTCCAACAGTGGGTATATATGAATATGCACCCTCGAAATTTTGATTGGAGGCGTCCCCGATCAATCCCGACATTACTAAAGATTCCAAGTCACTCATTCTTCTTAAGGGGTTGTTTGGTTTGAAGACAAATTATGATGGGATTAGTTATGCTAGGATTTATTATACTGGAATTAGTTATGCTGAAATTAGTTATCCTGGTATTATTTCTTATTGACTATTTAGTATATGTATTAATCCTGGGATTGTCAATTTTACTGTTGTGTCCTAGATAACTTGTCCTGTGATTAGTATTTCACTATCTAGCAGGTATAATATCCTGGTAGTAATTAAATTCTGGTACAGCTTATTTCAGGATTAGTAACAAAAAAGAAATAAGACGGTACTTAATTTTATCCCATGATTATTTTTACTTATCCATCATACTAGAAGGTACTAAGCCAAACTGGACAAAAATTTCAAAAATTAATTAGGAGTTGGATTTTGAATTGGGTGGAATAATGTTAATGATTCACGTATGTATTTTTTTCAGATTTTATCACAATATACGAGGAAAAAGTTTTCCATTTTCAAATAATTCAGGAGCGAAACTGGTCATTTTCACTTATTTTAATTGTGTTTTGATCCGAGCTCGAGCAATCATCAACAGTGCGTGTAGCCATATAAATTTTATTGAAATTAAATTCATAAAATAATTTGGATTATATTTTAAATTCAAGATATATTAGTCCAAATAAATACTACGGGCTAATGTAATCGAATTAAGTAACCCAATTAGCCCATCTCATTAAGCCCAAAATGTCATTTTTCTAGAGGCCCATTCTGGTGCCACGTGTCAAATGACGTGGCACAGCAAGTCAAGCGGAAGAGCCAATAGGATCGTGTCACGTCAAAATGACAAAGCATGCCAAGTCACATTAAAAGACCAATGAAATCGCTCCACGTGTGTAAATGACATGTTCTGGCCAATCAAATATGGCAATGTCACACCTCAATTTGATTGGTCGGAAAGAGCTTGTTCTTATCATAACTCTTCCCTCTCACAACTATAAATATGGGTCTTCATAACCCAGAAAAGATACCAGAAGTTATAACAAGAAGCAAGAGAGAGCTCGTGGATCAAACGCCACAAATTTCTCTACAAGATTCAAGCTTCAAGCAATCAAGTTCAAGTTCAACAAATCAAGTTCAAGTTCAAGAACGAAGAACTTCAAGCTCAAGACTTCAAGTCCAAGCTCAAGAACGAAGAACAAGTCCATTTAATTGGGTTAACGGGATTAGCCCATCTCATTAAGCCCAAAATATCATTTTCCTAGAGGCCCATTCTGGTGCCACGTGTCAAATGACGTGACACACCAAGTCAAGCGGAAGAGCCAATAGGATCGTGTCACGTCAAAATGACAAAGCATACCAAGTCACATTAAAAGACCAATGAAATCGCTCCACGTGTGTAAATGACATGTTCTGGCCAATCAAATATGGCAATGTCACACCTCAATTTGATTGGTCGGAAAGAGCTTGTTCTTATTATAACTCTTCCCTCTCACAACTATAAATATGGGTCTTCATAACCCAGAAAAGATACCAGAAATTATAACAAGAAGCAAGAGAGACCTCGTGGATCAAACGCCACAAATTCAAGCTTCAAGCAATCAAGTTCAAGAACGAAGAATTTCAAGCTCAAGAAATCAAGTTCTAGCTCAAGAACGAAGAACAAGTCAAAATTCAAGGAGTACGAGTTCAAATCAAAGTTCGTGCTAGTTGAATACAGGATCATCGTTCGTGGAAACAAATATAGATTCAAGATCAAGCTCAAAAGCTCTTGAATTTATTTACTATTAGAAAGAAGAATTAGAAGATTCATAGAGATTGTAACACTCAAATATTTGAAATCAAATACTACGATTATTGCGATATTTTTCGGTCTTGATTTTACTTTCTCGACGCAATTTTATTATCCACCGTGCGAGTAGAATATTTTAAAACTACTTGACTAACAATAAAAACTACTTTTGGACAAAGAACGAAACGAATGACAAAGTTATCCATTTTGAATAGCTCAGGAGCAAATTGACAACTTAGGTTGGATGAAAATAAGCATCCTCTACCACCAATTGCGTAAAGAGATTCTCACATCTACGTAACCCTTGCCCATCTCCGGTCTTCGTATAGCCAAATCTAGACAAGCATAAAAATTAAGTAACATTAATTACTTGTAAATTTTAACAATGTCAATTAATTTACATTGGTCACAAGTAGTTTTTTATTTTTTTCTTTGAGGTTGGGGAACTAAGGGAACATGAGGTATATGGGCCTATATTCTGCAGATTTTCAATTAAGTTTTGACAGGAAGAGGAAATTTTTAATGTGGAGTGAAGTATAAACCGTTATATTGTGACATCTTAGATGGACATTAACACATCAGAAAATTTGAGACGTGAAGGCTACTGACACTAAGATAGAGCACGGATTAAATGGTTTTAACTGAATGTATTATTACATATACAAAAATTAATACTCTTTCTGTTTCAATTTAGGTGAATATACTTACCTTTTAGTTTGTGCTAAAAAGAATTATTCATTTCCTTATTTGAAAACAATTTACATTTGTGCAACGATTTATATCCACACAAAATATATGTGATTCATTTCACACCACAAGTTCAAAAGTCTACTCTCTTTTCTTAAAATATGTGTCAGTCAAATAGGTTCACATAACACAGGAAGTATGTATATCAAAAATTCTAGAACTTTAAATATTATATTTTAAATTCATAACATTAAAAGTGTAATTCATTAAATGATAAGAATATAAAAAATTGAAACTAATCTACAACAACAACAACAAGCTCACTGGAGTCCCACAAGTAAGGTCTGGGGAGGATATATAATGTATATGTAGATCGTACCCCTATCCTTAGGAGGTAGAGAGGCTATTTCTGGTAGACCTTCCGGGGTCAAGAAGATAAAAAGCGACAATAGAAACAAGAAAGAAAGTAACAGAATCAAAGTACCAGAAAAAATTAGGCGGAAGGAAACAATATCAACAAGCAGTAACATCGACAAGATAGTAGGAAACCGCATGAAATACTAGCAGTCTAAAAATAAGACACTATCTGACTAACCCTGAAACCCCCGATACGGGACAGAAAAATGTTTGACTACCTACTAACCTTCTACCATAATTTTTGACCTCCACACCCTCCTATCAAAGGCCATGTCCTCGGTAAGTTGAAGTCGCTTCATGTCAACATCTCTCGCCACGCTTCTTAGGTCGTCCTCTACCTCTTTTAATACCCACCAAAGAAACTGTTCACACCTCCTTAGGGGGGCGCATCTAAGCTTCTCCTCTTCACATGCCCTAACCATTAAGCCTCTCTTCCTGTATCTTGTCCTCGATGGGAGCCACACCCACCTTAACCCGGATATCTTCATTCCTAATCTTATCCAACCTATTATGCCAGCATATCTATCTCAACATCCTCATTTCTACTATTTTCACTTCTGGATATGGGGGTTCTTGATTGGCCAGCACCCTGCCCCATACAGTATAGCCGGTCTAACTACCACTCTCTAGAATTTGCATTTAAGTTTTGATGGCACATTCTTGTCACGCAAGACGCCTGACGTTAATCTCCATTTCATCTTACCCCACCTCAATATGATGTGTGACATCCTCATCGATTTCTTCAGTCTCCTTGATAACGGACCCAAGGTATTTGTAACTCCCTCTCTTGGGGATGACTTGTGAATCGAGCCTCACGTCCATATTTGCTCCCTCCGACATATCTCTGAACTTGCTCTCCAAGTACTCTGTCTTAGTCCTTCTCAATCTGAACTCTTTAAACTCTAGGGTCTGTCTCAAAACCTCTAATTTATCGTTGACACCGCCTCCCATTTCGTTAATTAATACTGTATCATCTGCGAATAACATACACTATAAAACTAAACAAATTTGAATTATGAATGTGATGCAGAATGTTATTCTCCATCTTCTCTCCTTTTCTCCTTCTCCTTCTCCTTCACATAATTTCACGAAAATGATGCACAACATCCCACGTGAATTTATTTTCCTCTCCAACAGAAGACTATAACAAGTAACTGAGTCACCGACCCATACTTTTGAACTTCTTTTGTCTGGTTTTATTTGTTTATATAATTTTTGTGTTATATTTGTTTATATAATTTTTGTGTTATATCACATCAATAAGAGGTTAAGTATTAGATGAGAACAATATAACAAGGTTAATGAGAAGGAACATGAGGATCAAGGAATTAGTTAAACAACCTAGGTGTATAGCAAATTCGAAAATAATGAGCTTGAATCATATTATCAAACTTCCACGGAGTTTCCTCAAATATATACCTGCTAAAGATTGACAATTGTTTAATAAACCAGGTGTTTTCTCTTCGATTTTCTTTTCAATTTTTGTTTTTGCAAAAACTAAAACTATTTCAAAATTATTTTTCGGGTTTTTAAAAAACTAAAAAAAACTCTACTGATATCTAGTTAAGAAATTGAAAATTAAGAAAACTTTTTAAGTAATCATTTTACTTCTTTTTTTTGGGG
>ML353152.1:0-42533 GCA_005239505.1 Nicotiana paniculata
GTGGTGGTGGTGCAGAAAAACAAAAAAATAGAAAATTAAAGTACAAAAAAATAAGTAAAATTTAGGCAACTAAGTAAATTTTCGGATAAGTTGGGTTGAGATCGCTTTGTTTTGGGTGAGTTTTATGGATTGTATTTGGGCTGCTTAATGGGTCAGAATGGGCTATAAAATATAATGTGTTAACTTGGGCTCAGCCTAAATAGACCCATGAGCTAAAATATTTGTAGCCCAACTCATTAATCTCTGGACGGGTTAAATGGGTTTGGGCTGAAATTGCCACCCCTAATAATAGTTATCCATATTCATTTGGCCGAGGGCCAAAAATACTGTTAAGCTTAGGGATGACAATTGGGCGGGGCGGGGCGGGGCGAGTTTACTCTTATGCGGGTGCAAGGCAGGTTAAAATAGTTTTTAAATTTTTTAAAGTGAGGCGGCCAGGTTGCGGATTCAATGCGGGATAACTTTGAATTTTATTTTTTTTGAAATAAACCAATCATTTTAACTACCATGTCACATTCTTCTTCGCTAGCACTGATACTATTTTGGGAATTAACACATCCTCCTGCAGCTACTATCAAGCAAACTGAAAACTGAAATACCACTTAGCTTTGATAAGTCAATAATTTTCACGGTTCTTGTTCATAAATTTGTCTGTTCCACTGTCCATATTACTTTATGGAAACATTTCTCTGACATTAGTTTTGGTATTCTGAAAATAGTTATTCCACAAAAATAGGTTTATTACACGTTTAAACATTTTCGTATTTATTTTTGCTTTATTCTTACTCAAGTTGATCTTTCAATTAACTTTTATATCCAACAAAAGAAAATCATCATTTCTCAAACTCTTGATTGAATATTTTTGTATATCCACCATCTCTACACTGTCCAAACAATGTCTGAATCTACATATTGTTATGGCCCCAAGCATAAGTAGTGACAGATTAGACAACACATTAAATTAATTCTAAAAATAATCAATAGATAAATTAAAGAAAAAAAAAATAAACGGAGCAGGGCGGGGCGAGTTGAAAATTAAAAAAATAATTATGTGGGGCGGGACGGGACGGGGCGAGTTGAATTTTTTTGTGGATTTTACCAAACCCGTCCCGTCCCGCCCCGCCCCGTTACCATCCCTAGTTAAGCTTAAATCCAAGCTCGAAGGTTTGATTATTTATTTTATTTATAATTGGTTTATCTAACAACGTAACATAATACTTGGCACTTTTTTCGCAAACATGGCAAGTCGGGCTTGTGGGTCTGGCGGCGACGTTGGGTACTGTCATTTTCCATTCAGCAATTCAAAGCGACAATATATAGGAGGGCCGATTGGCTTTTATTACCCCAGTAGTAATTTGTTAATTTTGGTGCTACTATTGCAAACTCCATATTTTACGGCGACTGGGGAATGTTTCTTCTTCTCTTCGGTTAATATCCTTGCCAATACTCAAGATAAAATGTGTTTTTCATCAGTTTTTATTACCTAGCGCCTATACATATGTTTCCAGTCAGAGATTTTGTAGTCAATGTTCTTTTCTATTTTTTCTCTTTTTTACCGACGTGTGTGTAAAGACATTGGAATGATCTGTTCTTGGATAAAGTGAAAGCTTTTACTATGTCTTTCACTTGTTTCGTGATAAACAGACAGACTTACTCCTCTGATAGCTTCATTTAAAATGCTGTTTACACTGTTTTACTGGAAAAAGAAATATTATTTCCAGAAATGAATCCTTTTTTTTTCCTTTAAAGTTAAATTTTATTTTTAACGATAACTAAGCAATCTAATTATAAGAATATTGAGCAATCTAACTCCTTTATTTCCTAAATAGATAGAGTATTTATTTGGGCAATTCTAGTATTATACTAACTTACAAGGGTCTAAAAATAAATGAAGCTCAAACCAAACCAGTCCCCTTTCAGATGGTGGCACTAGATTCTGTCCTCTTACCCTTTAAAAAATATCCAATACAATCTTTGTCTCAACACTTACTATTAATTAAAAAAGTTTTCATCACACAAAAAGTAACATTTTTAATCAGAACTTAGTGGGACTAATTAGCAGAAAATATTCCCATAAACCTCTGTCCCTTTTCACACTCTCCTTTTCTGCTTCTTTCTTCTGTTCTTCCCTCCCCCCCCCCCCCCCCCNCACACTTTTTCATCTTGCTTCTTTTATCTGTGTGCAAAACCAAAACCCCATTTCTATAAAACACATTTTTATCTACTTCATTCTTTAGATTTGCAAAATATATATATATGAAAATGAGAGGACCTTTGGGGGCAGTAATAGGGAGGTACCCTTCAAGTGATGGTACAACACAAACAGGGGATGGTATAATTAAACACAACAGGAAATGTAGAGATGTTGTGTTTCTTGTTATCTTCATTGCTTTCTGGGTTGCTATGATTGTCAATTCCAGCTTTGGATTTAACCAAGGAAACCCATTGAGGTAAAACACAAAGAAAATAAAAACGAAATGATAAAGTTGCTTGCTTTTTACTGTTTTTTCATAGCCCAAATGTGGCTGTGAAGTCTTTTACATTTTGATCTGTTAGTTTAATGTGTTTAGTGTAAGATGTTATTTCCCCCCTTCTTTTTGTTGCATCATGAGTTACTTTAATCTGGGGTTTTATGAGCTTCATATATGCTTTTTAATCCACCTCTTCTTTGAAAAGGTTACACCTTTGTAATTGTTTTGTGCTGACTGCAAGTTTCAGATGTTACCTTTGTTATGTTTTGTGAAGGGTGAAAAGAATGCAACAAGTTTTGACACAAGTCGAAAAAAGAATGTTCTTTTTTCTTGTCCAAGATTTGTTCTTTTTTGGCTCTTTGTGATTGAGATTGTCATTAAACGAACCTGAGTTTATGTCCAAAGTTTTCAGTTAAAGATGGTATACATAAACTCCTTTTTTTGGAAACAAGATAATGTACTTCCTAGAGGGGAAAATAGGAATTGCAGAATTGTGAATTGTGTGTCCTTTTCAGCTAAATGCTTCAACTTTTAGAGAAAGTGCACTTATATTTACTCAATTGTGTCTTCAACACGCCCCCTTACAGTTGGCTTGATTCATTTTTTCATGGCGAAAAATGTGGATTTTTTTCTTTTGATAATAGGTGGCGCTGAGACTCGAATCCTAAACTGTTTTTTGATACTATACGAATTGTGTAACCATTTCATCTAAAAGATTAAGCTTTTAGAGAAAGCACACTTATATCTACTTAATTATGTCATCAACAATATCCTTTAGTGTTCTGCTTACTCAACTATGAACAGTTCTTTTCTCCAAATAGAATTCCATCAGAGGAGGTGTTTTCAGCCTGTCCATGCAAAACTAATATCTTAGGCTTGTCTACGGATATACTAGTTCACTCATTTGCCGTATTTCTGATGCATCTGATCTGGCTTAGCAGGCTAACATATGGGCTGGACTATAAAGGCAATGTTTGTGGTGATAGACATGCCGATCCAGATCTTCGTGAATTGGAACTCAGATACTGGTTGAACCCTAATCAAGTTTATGAAAGTGGTTCAAAAGATAACCAGGCCAAGATTTCTAATGCCAGGACCATTTGCTTAATGGACTGCCCTATCCCATCAGAAGATTCTCTAAATTGGGTGTGTGACTATCCGGAGGGCGAGGTTCGTCTGTCAGTAGATGACTGGATCGATAGGAATTATGATTATTTTGCAGACCTTACTCCGGACCTAAGAAATACTTCTCTTCAGCTTCAAGGTCCTTGTTACCCTGTCATATTTCCAAGTGTTAATGGTAAGTGAAAACAGATGAGCCAAATTAATTGGGGACGACATTTGTGGCCTGAAATGTCAAGCATATTGTTTGTTTAAGTATTTGTGATTGATTCAAGTACTTGAAATGTTTAATTTCCTGTTGAAGTTTCGACTGTCTTGAGATATTTAATTTACTTTTCAATCTTCTAACCTTTTGTGCCAGTTTATTGGAGCTGCCAGCTTATTGCCCGTGCATCAAATGTGTCTTTGCGGCATTGGAAGGAAATGGGCGGTGTTAACATTGTTGAGGACATTGCAGTTGATAAATCCATCCATGGCTTAATCAACTCTCGGTCATTGGTATTAAAGGTTGAGTGACTTACTGTTCTCTTGTTTTTGCTTTTAAAGTACTCAGCTAATATATTTTCGTAGAAATTTTCCTTTGAAAAATGGGGCACTCAGGAGTGAGATTGCCCGTTTCATTGACTGTAGATTATGTTTTCACTTTGCACTGCATCAGGATGCATTAGCCCATGTAAAAAGGTTCACAAAAACTGAGGATTTCTTTTTCCAATCAGTAGAAGTGTAACTTATTTTCATAGACAACAAATGTGTTTCATTTCGCATGTGTGGTCAGTGGTCAAACGGTGACTAAAAGAATGGAAGGCTAAAATGTTCGAGTTATACATAGTATATCAAACGTGGTATCTTATAGTCTCTGTGGTATCACATTCTGATATTTAAGATTTCAAATTTCACATTTGAGTTTGATTTGCAGAGATATGTAGCTGATGTTGGCAAGTCATGGGGAGTGTTGATTGTTTGTGGAGGAATTTTGCCAGTGTTTCTATCAGTGATATGGCTTTTGATGATTCGTCACTTTGTGGCTGCAATGCCTTGGATAACTGTCTTCCTCTTTAATGCCCTTATTATTTCAGTCACAATGTTCTACTACCTGAAAGGTTAGGCCCTGTTTCCTAATTCTTGTCCTCTGTTGTTATGTAGTGTAATTGTAATTCATGTCAACTTTCAGTTCTACGTCCAATTTGTAATTGAGGTGGTGTACTCTCTGACGAACTTTATACTCCCTATTTGTAGTTCTATGTCCAATAGGCTCCTGGAACAGCTACAACTTGTGATTCTGGCTTTTTGTTCTTCACTATAACCCCATCGCTTCATTCCTTCCCTCTTTTTCCCAGGGTTAAAGAAAAGTCACCTTTGTATTAACTACTAAGAGTGGTTCATGGGAAGAATAACTTCTTTTTCTTCCTTCCCTTTTCTATTCCCTCCAATTTTATTTTCTTAAAACAGCACCAAAAACAGACCTTAAAGCTAAAGCTAATTGAAGGAGCCAAATGAGTCCAAACTGGAAGTTTTGAAAGTTAAGTGTTTGATAGATAATAGAAATTGTAAAAGGCCCTGATAAAAAAAAATACTAGTAGAAAGACCTACATGGTGCCTATTTATGTGTAAGAGCTGCTGCTTTCTCTTGTGCACATTCATCTAGGATATATCAGTTTCCTGATGCAATACTTTCTTTCTTTTTGATAAAGCATAATCTTTTCTTTCTTATATAGGTCCTACTTTTTTCCTCCAATCCGTGAAGATTTGGTCATAGTCCTGCAATCTTTTTATTGTTTGTTTTGTAATTTAACATCATATCTTTTCCATTGAGTAAACTGTTAAAATTATCCTTCTTTCTTGTCAAGCTGGATGGATTGGGAACGACTCTATCTCCCCCATTATTGGTGAACATGATCCGTATTATCATGTGTCTGCAAGGGTATGGTTGATTTTTTCAATTTTACCATTCTCTATGTAATAGTTTGCTTTTCAGTTGGTGTAGCATTTAATCAGATTATCTACTTGGTAGGAAATAAGTCACCTCCATGCTGCTGCTGTTCTCATGACTGCTGTGATGATAATTTCGGTCTTGTCATCCATCGCTATAGTGCGGCGTATCCTTATGGCTACTTCTGTCCTGAAGGTAAGTCCATCTCTCTCCCTTTCTGAGCCTTATAGCACTGTGTTATATGTGTTCTGAGTCTTCTTCTTCCTCTCTATATTTTAGCCCTTTATGGTGGAGTATTAAACTAAACCTGATTTTATTCTGCCCTTTTACATGGAAATGATGACCCCCACATACACAAAAAGAATGTTGTAAATCCCTGCTCCTAGATAAACGTCTTCTAATTTTCTTTTTTTTAAAAAGGAAAATAAAGACTATAAAAACACGAGAAGATGTGGTAAATTCTAGATATTATAGATAATTACTTAGTTTATGCCCATGCAGAGAGAATTTTCCTATTTGCAGAAAAAGAGTAAGGAGCATTTTTGACTATTTCTTGGTATTACAGGTTTTGTATGTCTATGCATTTATTTCAGTTGTATCTTCATGAAGTCAAATTTATACTCTTAACACCAGAATAACCACAAGAATAAAGATTACATTAAGAGAACATGTCTTCTGTTCTTTGAGGCAAGAGTTAACCTAGAAGAGTAGTTCATCTTAATTTAAAATCCTTAGATAATGAAGGATAGACTTCATAGCATATTGCTATTTTCCTGTTCATGGTTTGAGTATTAAGTTTCTTATCTCTAGATAAATTTACTCAAAATGATGATTGAGCATTTAAATTGCAGGTAGCTGCTAAGGTCATTGGAGAAGTGCAAGCACTAATAATTTTCCCCATCATTCCGTATGCTATCCTAGCAATCTTTTACATGTTTTGGTTTTCAGCTGCACTTCATCTTTTTAGTTCTGGACAGATTGTCCAGAATGATTGCAACACCAACTGCTGTGCTTATGATCTTAAATCAAAAAGGGTGAGCTGTGATCGTTGCTGCGGATATAGCATCCAGTATACTTCTCATATTGGTGTTGCAATTCTTTTCCACTTGTTTGGCTGCTATTGGGCCACACAGTTTTTTGTGGCAAGCTCTGCAACGGTCATTGCAGGCTCTGTTGCTACATACTATTGGGCTCGAGGCGGAACATCGGTAGGTCATAAATCCTGATCTCTTATTTTTCCAGCAATGCGTTTGAACATATATACATGAATAATTTCATCTCTACATTCCAGAACTATTTCATCTTTTGCTTAGTTTAACTTGCTCTTATTAGTCCATACTACTTTCTTTCAATTATCATTAGATTATCTTTTCCAAATCATTATGAATTTCTGCTGTTTCTTCTCTTAATCATGTTTATCATTTGATACTCGCATGCAATCAGCTTTAGTAGCCTCTTTCATATATTGTTGAGATGAAAAAGTTCCTGATTTAATACAAGAATATTTCTTTTTGTGTATGTTCTGGTGACTGATCAGCTACTATTTTTGCAAGTGCAGCCAGAAATTTCATTTCTCCCAGTGTTCTCCTCTATGAAGCGGCTTATACGTTACAGCATTGGATCTGTTGCTCTTGGTTCACTGATTGTTTCATTTATAGAGTCTATCAGGTTTCTACTTGAAGCACTCCGGCGTAAACTTAAAGTTGCTAATTCAGTACCAGAAAGTTGGGTGGGAAGAATGGTATATAATTCCTCACAAGGTTGCCTGCGATGTGTTAGTTGGATCATTAAATCTGTGAATCGTAATGCTTACATCTTGGTAAGTAAAAAATGTTGTAATCCCATTGGATGTTCCTCAAGTCTAGTGTGGCATGCTTGAAAAAAAACATGACACTTTGTTTGTTTTCGCAATTCTTGGTGCTAAATTCCTAAGGGTCCTGAATGATATTAACTGCTTGTTTTTAGAAAGGGGCAACGCCTAGTGTTTATCTCAAATCTATGGTGAGATTTCAAATTTTAATTAGGTCTCTTGGTCTATGGTATGTCCGTCATTGTTACTGTGGGCTGTTTTTTCTGGCTACTAGCTGCCACCAGCTAGCCCTTGATCTTTTATAGTCCCAACTCATACTTTTTTTTAATGAGAACATGACATCAGGGGCTGAGCTAGAGCTTCGGTAATGGTTTCGGCCGACCTGAGTAGCTTTAGTGCAAACTGAATAGTTGTCTTAAGAAATCCATTGAATAGGTACAAATTCTTACTCTAGAACCCAGTAACATAAAAAGGCTAGAGTCCCGAACCCAGTAACTTCAAATTCTGGCTCTACCTCTGCATGACATCATTGTACACATGATCTAGACTTAGAGTAGCAGCATCAGTTATGATAGTGCTTGTGATACCTTGCAGATAGCTATAACAGGAAAGAGCTTTTTCAAGTCTTCTGAGATTGCAACTGATCTCATTATCAGCAACATCCTTCGGATCGGAAAGGTGAATGTCATTGGCGATGTTATTCTCTTTCTTGGGAAGCTGTGTGTCAGTCTTGCAAGTGCACTTTTTGCTTTTCTCATGTTGGATACTCACAAGTACAAGTCTGGACATAACAAGATCTCATCTCCAATATTCCCGGTGCTGGTAAGTCTAATTCTGTTGGATGGATTTAAGCAGATGCAACTATCTATATTACAAAACTAAAAATTAACAAAGTGCTCAGATCCTTTGAGCAATTTAATTACCACTTCAAATTATGCAAGGTGTAGAACTATACAGAGAGAAAGTCAATCTAAATTTATAAACTTACAGAATACAATTCAGGGAAAGTGTGGTTAGAAGATTTCACTTGATGATTGCTTATGATATTGATGCAATACTAACTGATGCATAACGTATGTTGCTGCAGTGAATCTGTAAATGCCTAGATAATTTAGTATAGTATCTCTAGCTTGATCAGTGTTTCTAATGCAGGTCTGTTGGAGTCTTGGCTACGTTGTGGCAACTCTTTTCTTTGCCGTTGTGGAGATGTCAATTGATACCATAATACTTTCATTTTGCCAAGACTCAGAGGAGCACCAAGGAACCGCCCAATACGCCCCTCCTCTTCTTATTGAGACTTTGAATGACCAAAATGAGATGCAAAGACTTACACAATGATCAACCCAATCTCCAGATGCTTGAATGTTATCATTTCAGGTGTAATCGATTGTCATCCAAATTAATTGAGTGTTTTTCTAACTTGCTCTTTAGGCTTTTTGATAGATTTTGTATCTTATAGTTGTAAATAATTTTAAGTCCAAATTAGATCAAGCAAACTTGCTTGTCAACGATAAGAGTTTGCTTTGGCAGTAACATGCAGTTTCGGATTGCCATTCTGCAGATTATAATAGTAAGTTAGGGACAATAAAAAGTAAGATATTGAAGAATATTTTCAAAGCTTGTTGGTGAGAATTTTGGGGGAAAAGATGCGTACTACCTTCAGGGAGATATGTACTAGTTTGTATCCGATTAAGTTGGGTTATCTATTGTTAACCATGTAAAACAAATTCATTTTAAATATCTCATGTTTCTTAAAATTGGAAACTTGAAGTGAGAATACATGGTAAAGTCCCATACACAAATTAAGCTCAGCAAGTTGGAGTTCATGTCAGGCTCAAACATACCGTAATTCAAAAAGTTACAACGAATCAAGAGATTGTTAAAACTATCACTGACATATATGCAAGTTGAATAAAGGCAAGCGAAAGCAAATGTATTGGTTAATCTACTCGTGATATAAATTAGCAAAACATTAGTCTGAGTAAACGGTGCCAAAAGCAGAGCTTTATTGGTCGAGAAAATTTAAGGAAAATTTAAGGATCCCCTTGAAGTCTTTCTGCCAGCAAAAAGGGGCTAAAAGACCAATTTCAACAGGTTGTTTCCTGTCTGCGTCAAAAAATGCGGAAGTATTTCAGGCTCATACAGTTGATTTTTTAACAAAAGTCAGTTTCCTTGGATCTATTTCATCTGCTTTTATCACAATTGCTCTGCCATTATCTTCTTCCGTCCATGCTATGGAGGCCCTCTCCAAAAGTTTGATTATCTGCTTCAAATATCTCAGTATCATACTTATATTTAACCAAGGTTGATTCAAGTAGGTAAAGAAATGACATGTAACATAAGTAGAAGAAAGAAAATTTATTCATTCAGATTTACTATATGGGATATGAAACAACAGATATCAGATAGAATAAAATTCATAAAAAATTTCCTACTAATCCCACGGCATGGGTTGAATCCTTTTAAATGCATCCTTTCGCAATCCTATTTTATCCAAAGTCCCATACATAAAAATATTCTTGATCAAAATAGAGGAAATGAGAAGATCAGGACTAGAACAATCTCTAAAACGCACTTTCTTATATATATTGGAAATAATCATATCATATATTTCCTAGAAATAACAATTTAAATATCACCATTAAAATTCCTATGTTGATGCTATGAATGATTACACTAACTATACTGACACCTCAGTAAAGTTCCAGAAGGTGCTCCACTGTATAGTAAAATAGTGACCATTTCAGCCCTGTTGCGCTCCCAGCAAGCGAGTATAAAGAAGATATCGCTGCTTCAACATTGAGGATTTACATTTATGAAAGATGTAAATGGAAGACTTGTGCTCATGAAAGTGTGATCTTTCCCTTTCATATTTTTAAAGGTGAAAAGATGAACTGGCATACATCTTATTTGTATTTAAACTTCCCACATCTCATATTTTAGGTCTATAATCTTCTAGAATTACCAATCTGGTATGAATCGTTTAGACATCAAGGTCAAATATTCTGAACCATCTAGATTTTTAGAAGGGGCCACACCATGCATGACATGGCAGTGACAGAAGAATCACAAACAGCAACGTTCTTCACAAAGCAATGTCCTAAAAAACCCTCTTTCTTTTGGTAAAGTATAATATTCCAATCATCGATAATGTACATCCATGAGAAACACAGCAGCAGATCGATAAAATTATTCTTTTTTGATAAGGAGATAGACCAAATTATTCAAAAATTTCAGCACAAAAGAAAAAGAAAAGAAGACATAGAAGCAGGTCATACCACACGCTTCCGAAGACCTTTGGCTTCTTCATTGGTGATCCCAACTACGATTTTGAGATATTGAATAGCTGATGAACGGAAATTTATCAATGTCATTTCTTATATTAAAAAGGTGAAGAAGGCATGTAATGACAATAACCTACAGGAGATGCCACAAAGAGATGTCAACTGAATTTTGAGACAGCGCACTGCTTCCTTTGGCTCAAAGTCGTGAAGATCGACAGTCACAATTTCTTTGCTGTAACTGCACCCAAGGTATTGGTGTAAATACAAGCTCTGTAAGCAAAATATATGAATAGAGAAAGACAGGAGATAGGAAGGTGGTTCTCTGCCGAACCTGTTTTCAAGAAGCTTTTGAGCGGATTGTTCATCAGTCTCTCGAGCCTTTGTCATGAAAAAGTTTCCCTGTCTCATGAGAAGATTATGAGTAAAATGCCAGCACAACACCATAATGAAAATTTAAACAAGTGGATCAACCAAGGCAAGATCAACTTTTGGGAAGAGAAGAGTTCGCACATATTGGACATGTACTCCAGCACGAATTTAGAGCCTTTTTTTCGTGATAGGTTATGTTGGAGTATTTTAGAAGTGAAAGATGTCATGGAATATTAAGAACTGAAGCTGGCAGCACTATCTTCAAAGGCATTTTATACTCCTCAACTTACTTTGCGTTTTGGTATTTGTCGGCTAACTAAAAGCTAAAACCTCCCTTGATAGGTGTAGAGCAAGAACCAAGTAGATATTTGGATAGTTTGATGGAAGATGACAGAACTCTTAAGTCTGACCACTTAATAAGCTAAGGTGGTAGCTGCACACCATCCACCCAGCCGATACCACTAAGTAGAACATCTCATAGAGAGCCCAGTAATTTCCACTAACATTTTCAAATGTAAGCACGAAGGAAAGTCACTTTAGATAAAGGAACAAACACCATACCTCTTCCAGGAATCTGCGTGCCTTGACATGATCTCCTTTTTGAAATGCTTCAGCAGCCTGGAACAAACTTTAAGCTTCTAATACCAGTCATGACTTAACATACTAAACTTTTCTTCACCTCAATCAACACAGACTGAAGTATCTTAATGTGATTTTTTTTTTTGGATAACAACTAACAAGCATCTTAATGTTATTCTGATCATGAAACAGTATAAGAGAGATTATGTAACTCACTGCTTTATAGTACTCTTTCATTGTAATCCAATACTCCTTTACAGCTTTTCGGAGAACTTCGTAGCTTTCTTCATTCTCCTCGCCATCTAACAATAGAAAATTATGAGGTGTTTACGTAACAAAGTGAATAAAATAGCTAGAAACACTTTCACTAGAGATATCCTATTAAAGAAATAAGTCCCCCACCCCACCCCCCACCCAAAAGAAAAAAAGAGAGAACAAAGCTTAGTTACTTAGCAGTTTGAAGCCATCTAAAAGTGCAACCGTGGATTGGTTGAATATCATGCAACACTACTCAATCATTGCCAACAACACAGACTTTGTAAAAATTGCAAACCAGTCTTTTGTTTCTAGTTTTTTTTTTTTTTTTTTTTTTTTTGGGTGTATGCATGAGGTCCCTATTTGTATAGAGGATTGGGCTTCTTTTGTTGAGAACCATATTTTGGTGCACATTCTCTCTTTTTGTATACGGCTTATATGCAGGGGTTTCTCCCCAATTGTTAATAAAATTATTTACCTTATAAAAAAAAAGAGTACAAAATCAATAGAAAAAGGCAATCAAAAGAAGATATGAAATCCTTGATAAGAAGCCATATGTTACCATATACACTTATTTCATCTGCACAACACAAGTAACAAACAAATGAAGTGCTTACTTTTTGCATCACTCTGTGGTGTCCTGATAAGAATCTGGCGTTCTACAGTCTCCTCTGATGGTTTCACTACAAACTGACTTAATCGCCTAGACTTTTCAACTTCCCTCACATGACGAATCACGTCATCCACATCATCATGTCTTGCAGGCACATTAAACAATGTCTGTAGAACTTCCTTCTGAAGCTCATACCTGTCCTTCTCCTTCTTAGATAAGTTGAGCCCATTTTTAGTCATGTTCTTTGCTTTGGAACTGCATTAGCAAAATAAAGAAGGATGACCTCCAAGTCACAACACCTTGCAAAGAAATCTATTCAACAAAAAGTTCTCTTCCTGAACACAAAAAATCCAGAAGATAGTTTCTGGAGGGCAGGTACCGGCTGGTTGGATCTTGCATTGAAGGTGTCTCTTGCAATGCAACTGATGCAAAATCTGGACTCTCCACAGACTGTTACATCAGATCAGATAAGCATAGTAAGTAAAGAAAAAGTTCATGTGATTGACACTTGAATACTTGGACAATTTCAATTGCATCTGGAACTTATGTAAATTTATCACTAAAGATTATAAAATAAATTTGTCCATTGGAAACAACCTCTCTATCCTCACAAGGTAGGGGTAAAGTCTACGTACACACTACCCTCCCCATAGTGTGGGATGATACTGGGTACCAGTGGCGGACCCAGGATTTTGTGCAAGCGGGTTCAATCTTAAGAAGTATATAATTTTAGTAGTAAAATAGTATTTGTCAAGTGCGTTCAAATAAATATTTATACAAAATTTACATAGCTTTAATCCTAATTTATACATATGCACAGTATTATTTTTTGGTGAAGCGGGTTCAGTTGAACCCGCTAGCCACCACTTGGGTCCGCCACTGCTGGTACGTTGTTGTTGTTATTGTTGTTGTCTTACAGGTGGAGTAGCTCAGGTAATAAAGGATGGGAGACGAGTTATTGATTATATGTTCCCTTTAATTTGAGAGACGAGTCTGACCATCTAAGCAGCCCAATAATATAAAAAATAATTCGTAGATTTCAAAGGAATATAGATACTTATATGTGAGTCAAACATTATTAATCTTGTAAGCTCTTTTTACTGGGTTGTTGTTGTTGTTGTTGTAAGCTCTTTTTACAGCTAGAAGCAACGTCAATTTGGTTTAGACGGACTGTGTAAGCCGTAAGCTACAGATCCAAAACAATTTCCAATTTTAGAGAAGTTACCTCGTAGAAATCTATTGTCTACAAATAAAATCCCTTAATAAATTACCTCCCAAAAGCAATACATTGCTATTTTTTTTTTATGGAGGGGTAATCAGTGGGTTAATTTTGACTTGAATCTATTTTTGCACATCAATTCTAGCGCATGACCTGGTCTTTGGTATTCACTCAAGAGATTACCTACCATGTAGATTTGTATAGACGTGGAACCCATCTCTCAAAGCAAAACAATCTGTATAACTACACACATTAGGACCCTTCTCAAGCCGGATGAGAGTGAGAGCCAGGGGAGAGAGAACAAACTGGGGTGAGGAGTGAATGGAAAGAGGGAAGGGGGAGGAAGAGGAGAATAGAAGAGAAAGCACCATCCTTCCCAAGTTTTATTGTGAAAAAGAAATCTCATTTTCCTCCAGGGCCATGGCCAGGAAGAACGAAAGCAAGGCTAAACAAGAAAACTTGTAAGTGACATTATCTGTATCCAGTTTTACAGCAGACAGGAGCAACACCAAGTGACATACAAGAAAACTTACTTTCTGAACACCTATGTCTAAAATATCATCACTCTTTCCCAAAGTTGACGCTGACAAATCTAGCAGCTTATCCATACTCTGCATATTCAAAGGAAAGGAGGTCTTATATAAGGAAACATGCAGGTTAATGCAACAAGCAAATCTGTCTAGAGAAGTAAATCAATCTATATGTAGTATGTAGGCATAGTTTCGGAAAATCAGGAAAATACAAACATACTAGCACCCCAAGCAGGACACTAAAAAAACAGGCCAATTTATTCAGAAACAGAAGATAAACAGCACTAGCCGAGCATTGTCTTGTCTGCTTAGCATGAGAACTAAGCTTCTACAAGTCAAACAGCAACCTGGCCTCATTCCTCCTGCAATTTTGCATGATTCCACACATGCATTGTGGTTTCTCACCATGAAAGTAAACCAGAGTCAGCAAGAAATTCACTCATTAGTCCCTAATTTCGCAAGCTAATTAAGTACATGAGGTAATTACTTTAACCGTGATAGAGGTTTAATAGCTACTTAGGTAAATCCAATGGAGCATAAATAATTTTTAAATTAAACAATGACTTCATACCACACAGTTGAAATCTTGAAACTGCTTATAATACTTCCAAACCAGAAACAAGATTAACCTTAAAGAGGACCTAGAGAAGCATATAGCCAATCAAACTTTAGACACAAATCAAACCAAACACAAGACTTGCTTTCAATAGTACCTAGGTAACATGTGGGAGTGGGAGAATAGACGGGCTAGATGGTATCTGCAGATGCTTAGAAGAACAACCTTCACATGTATGCCCAAGACTTATTTCAATTATGCCATGGTGCCAATTACTGAGTAAGAGCATACAGAATTAAGTGCAAACATGCAGATGCTGAAGGTAAATATAAAATTGAGCCAAATATAACGTTACCATTTGATGCCTCAAAATAGATATAGAAAGTATAAGAAGTGATGGAATTGGACCACACTAACCTTTTTTAGATCATAGCCGCACTGGCCTGCAAATCCAACATCAGATTAGCAAAGAAATTGTCCAGAAATTGTGACAGCTCAATAGGAATTAGGATGCAGTTACAAGGAAGAAAAAGAAGGAATGGAAAGTAAAGATATCTCAGTGCAACCTATAAACCAGATACTCTTTTCCAGGAAGGGGTTTGGTAATATTAAGCACAACCGGAATACGTGGACCATCCACAAGTTGCATTCTAGTTCATAAAATTAAGTCCCAAAATAGACTTAAAAGATACATTTAACCGGCTGTTGCAAGTTTATTGGAAGATCACCAAAGAGAATTGAAGAAAGAAATGACACGATTTCAGGCATTAAAAGTAAACATTAGCGTCACTCCATATATGAAAGCTACTTCTCAAGTAATCTTACAAATACTTAGAATAGACTTAAACAAAGTGCTCACCCACAACATCTTCAATTACACTCATGTCAAGAGAGAATCCATCTCCGAGCATTTTGAAGAGGAACCCCTCAACACTGCTTGGCAGGGTTTCACTCATAGCTGCAGCACCTAATGGAGCTTTCTCATCCCTTATCTCTGGGGTAAAAGAATCATCCACACTTAATTTCAGTGGCTTAATTCTCGTAGAAGTTTCTGGAATGAGTGGCCTATTTGTCACATAGTCTCTTGGGATCATGCTTGAGACAGTTCCCATAGACACTGATAACTTTTTTTGCTTTGATGAACTGGGACCAGCTCTCTTGGCATAAATCTCAGATGCAGATTCAGAAGTTAATGTCACAGAATCTCCTACTTCCTCAAATTCGGATTCAGAAGTCAGTGTCAAAGAATCCTCTATTTTTTCTTCTGATGCAGAGGTAGTAGCTATAGAGGTGCTAGCTTGCAGATCTCCGAGTATATCACCCGCAATAATTGGATCCCGACCTGCTTTACAATAAGCTGCAGCAATGTCATCAAGAGAGACAACACGTCCAAAGACATCAAGCAACTGCTCCAGGTTCTTTCTATCATCATCAGTAAACAAAACTGTTGGAGGTGCTTCCGTCTTCATCCTTCCAGCATAAGATGAAATAAAGAACCTCTGATAAGAGTAAAGAAGCAACTATATTGAGAACATCACATATTAATCAAAGGCCGAGTAACATATATTGGAGTAACAGAAACCACAAAGAAAAGGAAGTAGCAGGAATTGGATAGTATAACAACAAGAGAATCCAACATTTCGTGGATAACAGAACCTAAATAGAACCAATAACTGTGATAGGAGAAAAGGAACTAAGGAATAAAAGTAAATACGGAGAAATACTGCTTTTTGATAAGAAATATGGAGAAATACTACTAACTAATTGTTTAGATCTAACGGAAGTGATCAAAGAATTACTTTTTACTCTCCAGCTTGTCTACGCACGTCATCACACTGCCATAAGAATAATGTTGGTAAATCCTTTTGGTATGAGAAAATGATATGCAACTGCTGCAAACTAATTCACTTCTCCTATCGCCCACAGCCCAATAAAATCTCTTTAAGAATACCAAATTTTAGAACTATTCAGATTTGGCATAAAGGTCTGAACTTTCAAGTTTTGAAGAAAATCGCAAAGAAGCACATTGTGAGACTGACATTTCAGCTTTCAAGAAATTCGATATTCTTCCTCAAATTACTGAATATTGCATTAAGAATACAAATATTGCCACGGAAAAAGATGCAGAGCACACAATTACTCAGAAAATGAAAAATAATCCTCAAGTTACAGAAATTCCTGAAAGAATTAATAGTGAACAATAATAAACTAAAATTCATCAAGGAAAGAACACATATTATCAAGTTATATCGTACATTAACAAATGACGATCAATGCCACTGTACATACACTTCCACAAAAACAAAAAAAACAAAAAAAAACACAGTCGACTCCCAAATTAAAGGCAGATTTTGGAATTGACAAGGCAATGCACTTAGATATTATCCAAAAGAATTCAATCAACGAAGATAAACAAGCAAACAAACATTCATCGGAATTTTAAACATCAACGCTTTGCTCAAAAGCGATGAATTTATTCATTGTGCGAAAAGTTTCGTGCTTCTACGAATGCTACACAATGCAATGCAACTCGATTCATTTAAGGAGAACGATTAAATTATTCATCCAATAAAACAACATTGGCGTGATTAATCAGTGTACAGAAAGAGAAAAAGCTTCATACAAAATATTTGAAGGCCGATGATTCAGATAGAGTGGAAGAAAAGAAGTTGCTTACGTCTCGATTCTCTCCCTCCACCCTACGCTCTGCTCAGTGTGTAGTCCCCAACCTCTGCTTCTGAAAGGAGGAAGAAGTTAAACAGAGTGGAGAGAGAAGTGTTGTTTGACTCGAGTCACGCGGAAAGTGTCCAAGGTAAATTACCAAAAGATTCTTGAAGTGTGTTTGGTATGTTTATAGAAAATGACTTGTAGTTTTCTTTCTTCATATTTCTTTATGTTATTATACCCAAAAAAAAAGGGTTATGGGGATGAACGTAATCCTTCATTTTTAGTAGGCGTTTGGACATAAGAATCGTAAAATTTGAAAAAGCGAAAAAATTTTCAAGTAAAAATAATATTTGAAATTTAGATTTCATAAATTTCAGTTTTGGTTGTTTTTGAAGTTTTGTGAGTAATTTGAGTGAAAATTTTGAAAAATAACCTTTTACAATTTTTTAAATTTTCAAAAATTTCTAAAATATATCTTCAAGCGAAAATTAAAATTTTTATGACAAACGCAACTTTCGAAGAAAAGTGAATTTTTATGTGCAAACGGGCACTTAGCATCTTATGCTTATGCAATACAAACCGCCATAATTTATAGTGAACTTTGGATGCCAAATGTATATAATATAAAAATAAAAATTATGTATATTTTTCAATAAATATTTTGTTGAAAAAAATTGGCGGAAAATTCAATTAAACCAGATTCCTCATGTTGGTTAAAACTATCGATTTCTCTAACGGATGACTGACCTTTTGTGACATTGATACGGCTACGTTGAACAAATTCATGGTACACATGCATTTAAAGAGCGTCAATGGTGTTTTTATTTTTCCGAAAGTACATAAAGCCTAACTCGAGGGGTTTTAAGGAATTTCATTTATTTGTTTCACCTATTTTTGTCATTTCCGCCATTCCAACTCATGTGTAATAAATTTTAATCACTTTACCACCCTCATATGGGTCCATACACATCTCAGTTTTACTTTAATTACGTCATTAGGGCTGTAATTAGTCATGACTAAGGTTTAAACTTAAGGCGCTTTATAAAAACCATCCTTGATGATTTTTGAATTGAAATATATGCACATATCTTGGTTATAACGACTAGTGCAATTCAGTTGCTTGTCACTTGTAACACTATTCTCTCGTATGACTCAATTCTTTTACCAAAAACAGCACTGCAAAATGAGGTTAAGAAAAAGTCTTTCCAACGGAAGCTAAGAAATAAAGAAAGCATAGGCCGACCTAGAATTTGAAATTTGAGAGTGCATTTTTGCTTTCAATTAAAATTTGTTTTGTATTAGGAGTACTTATCGGACGGATAATTACGTTTAACGGTTAGGCTTATTGACTATCGAATTATAAATATAATAATCTGCTAGTCATCCAATGAGATCAGTGGCGGATCTAGGATTTTGAATTTGTGGGTGCTTAACTTTTTTGACGTGAAGTTACTACAATTCACATAGTATAAGTGTTCAACTGAAATACGACAATAAGAAAACTAATGAGAAAATCATAATACAGACGTTGTAAAACTGTGAAGCGAAAAAAAAAGATCAGTGAATTTTACTACTTTAGAGGGACTCTTTATTTTTTAAAAGAAAATTTTCATTTTCTTTCTTCGCTATAGTGAATAAAATAAAGTAAAAACTGAAAAATATAAAAAGAAAAAGGAAAGAAGAAGCAAAAGAATAAAAGTGCACGAAGGCCTTAGCGAAATGTCGTTCGCCGTTTTATTGAAAAAATATTGGTTATGGAGAATAAGAATTAGCTTAAGGCGTGTCAAGGACACTGTCCTTAAGGATATTTCGCTCATACAGTGATAAATAAAATTAGCCGTATCCCCCAGGATTCAACAAGCTCTTCCAGTTATTAAACTGGGAACAGAACTAGCAGAAAATTCTACAAAGAAACCCGACGAATATGAGGAAGAAGAAGATTTAGAAGGCTGTGTTAGAAA
Organism: Nicotiana paniculata; assembly: GCA_005239505.1. Lineage (NCBI taxonomy): Eukaryota > Viridiplantae > Streptophyta > Magnoliopsida > Solanales > Solanaceae > Nicotiana > Nicotiana paniculata. Next base: position 19,367 of record ML353152.1, read on the forward strand.
ATGTGACTTTAACTCTCCAAATACCATGTTTATATAGGTGTTTCTCCAACGGCTAAATAATAGCCAGTTTGACTCTATTAAATGCAAATAATTTACTAAATAATAAGTAAATAGAAATATAATATTTCATAGAAGAAAAGTTTTTCCAAATCAAAATATTGGATATTACCTTTTGAGATATCACTAATTTTTCAACAATCCCCCACATTTCTCAAAAAGGATATAAAAAACAAATAGTAAACAAAGAAAGAAAGAGAGTATAATTTTGCTGGGTTTTGGGTATAATGAAATTCATCTAGTGTCTTATAGACTATGAACTAGATATAGATAAAATAAGATTTAACTTACAGAATAATTGGTGAAGTTGATAACTTCTACGAACCAAATTTTTTTTTTGCAAGCTAGGGATCAATTTCTGCTGTTATCGCGATTTTGCGCTAAAAGGCCATGCGCGCGATTAGTTTTCATGAGTGCTCTGGAGATTTTGCCACAAATTCATAGGAGCGGCCCCACTCCACACTCATATAGGTCCATCCACGTCACGACCCAAAAATCACAGGTCATGATGGCACCTAACTTGACCCGTCAGGTAAGCCAATTAACAAAAGAAAACAACCAAATAAACTTATGGAAAATTTAAATTAGGATTTATCTGAACTTTTACAAATTTCCATCACACTTGAAAACACCTAGTTTCATTACTCTATCAACCCCGAACCTGATCATTTATAGTCCAATTGCCTTTCCTCCGTCGGGAATGAAATACTGAAATCTCGAAATCACGCTCTGAGTAGAACTCCTATCAAATCATTCATTGTCTCAACAAATGGGCGAGCATCCTACCACCACGTCAATTACTGCGCGATAACCATTCATGGGCATCATAACAACCTGAGCATAGCCTCAAAGCTCTCAGAAATACAACTACTGAGCTGAAACAATATGATATCCTTCCGCAGAGCAACGACAATAGCCCCAACCAACTATGCATGGAAAAACATCACACACCATATCTGTAGCACCATTACAATTCCTCAAATCCCCGATTTAGTAAGCGCTTTGCGACGTGTAAGATTGAGTAAGAAAAAATGTAGGCATAGGCCTCAAAGGAATCAAACTGCACGATGAGGAATCAAGAAGGGAAGTACTCCTAATAGCCCTGTAGCCTCTCGAAGATAAGTACAGACGTCTTCGTACCTATTCGTAAGACTCTACTAGACTTGCTCATGACTCGTGAGACCTAAGGGAACCTAGTGCTCTGATACCACGTTGTCACGACCCAAAATCCATTAAGGTCGTGATGGCGTCGGACACCACTGTCAGGCAAGCCAACACGAAATAGTTAATCAAATTCCTTCTTTAGTATTTTGAAATCGTTACTTTTCATTTCATTATATAAAAATCAATAAAATTTACTGAGTAAATAACGATGTTTAACAATTAAATTAAAAAATACATCCCAAAGTCATCCTACAACCCGGTATCACAAGTGCATGAGCAATTTCTAAGAAAGACCAAATGAAATACAATAACTGTCCGGAATACAAATGGGACAGTAAAGAATGTACAACTCAATACTCTAAAGGAGGCTCTGCTGGCTACGGGTCGTCTCAAGAGGTGCAGCTCACCTAAGTCCCCATATCAACTATGCCACGACGCCAAGCGGGGCCACTAGATATACACGTACATGTGCAACAAAATGCACATCAAGTGTCATATGAGTACGAAAATAACGTGTAACCAGTAAGTATCCCGCCTAACCTCGAAGGGATAGTGACGAGAGGTCGACTTTGACACTTACTAGAGGTCAAATTAATATAATCGTGTGTGATTTCAAACATGGATGTTATTATCAAATAACAAATAACAACAGGAAAAGACAACTTATTCCATAAATTATAAATCCCAGTTTCCGTCATCTCAACTAACAACTTATATCTTAAGGCAATTAAACAGTTCAAATCACAGATGGTATCCAGCAAATATCATGCGCAGAAAATGCCGAGGGTCGAACGGCCCGGACCAACAATAGTAAAATGTGCACTGCCGAAGGGTCGAATGACGCGAACCATAGATGTATCTATCAACCTGTCGTGGCGTACGGCCCGCCCCCATGAGAGTAATGGAAGAAATCACCCCGCTCGCGGAATATAAATTGCGAAGCGGTCACACATAAACATACACATTCAAACAGTCCACCTCGACTACATCGGGAAAATAATTACCCGAGAAAATGACAATTTCTCTTTTAATGGTCACGAAGATAGTATTTAATCTTTTCTAGAAATTCATTTGCCAAGTTCGATAAGGTTTAATCATTTTTAATTTCATCAGTAAGGTTATAAGTACGGCAAATAAAACATGCTTTTGGATCCTAGACTACACGGACATAAGCATAATAGTAGCTACGCACGGACTCCCATCACCTCGTGCGTATGTAGCCCCTACAAATAGTATCACATACTCAATTATTTCACCTATGGGGACAATTCCCTCTTACAAGGTTAGAACGGAGACTTACCTTGCTCCGAAGTTCCACAACCGGCTTCCAAGCCCTTCCGATGACTCAAAGTGATGCACAACATCCCAAAACTAGTCAAATAACGGGCAAACCAATGAAAATATACCATAATACTTATAACAATTCAATTTATATAAATTTCCAAATCCGCTTGAAAAGTTGACAAGATTGCCCTCGGAAACACGTGCCCAGATTCCGATTTTTTTTTTTAAAGATAAATATTACCCATAACTTTAAGAACTCAAATATATAATTTACTCCGGGTTTCACGTCCAAAATCATGGTCAAAATCCAAAAATACCAATTTTCTAGGTCTTTCTTCAAAACCCCAAATTTCTACAAATTTCCATGTCTAATCCATGTATAACCCAAGTATTTAACTCTAAAATGGGAAGAGATCACTTACCTTATGGAAGATGCTGAAAATGACACTCCAAAATCGCCTTTCATGGAAGAAATGAAGTGCAAATGAGCCAAAACTTTAAAAGAACACCGCCTAGGGATTTTTCGCACCTGCGGTCCACCTGCCGCTTCTGCGGCTCCGTACCTACGGAATTTCCATCGTAGGTGCGGTCTCAGCTAACTCGACCACGTCCGCATCTGCGGAGCCCGGACCGCTCCTGTGGTATCGCTTTTGCGGGACTGCGCCGCACATGCACCCCCAGCCAAGGCCAGCCACTTCCGCTCCTGCGACACCAAGGCTGCACCTACGACCAAAACCTCGCAGGTGCGGTCACACCAGATGACGTCAACCCTCAGCCTTTTCCCAATCCATTTTTGATCCGTTAACCACCCGGAATCCACCCGGGGCCCCTGGGACCCCGTCCAATCACACCAACCTGTTCCAAAACATAATGCGGACTTGCTCGAGGACTCAAATCACATCAAACAATGTCAAAACCATGAATCACACTCAAATTCGAGCTTAATGAACTCTAAAATTTTCCAACTTCTACATTCGATGACGAAACCTATCAAATCACGTCTGATTGACCCCGAATTTTGCACACAAGTCACATTCAACATTACAGACCTGCTCCAACTTTCGGAATCAAAATCCGACCCCGATATCAAAATTTCCACTTCCGGTTCAACTCCTCAAAACCCTTCAAATTTCTAACTTTAGCCAAATGACTCCAAAATGACCTACGGACCTCCGAATTTACTTCCGATCGCGCTCCCAACACCAGAATCACCATACAGAGCTATTCCCAGACTCGGAATCCCAAATGGACATAAATATCACTGAAATGCACTTCAACTCAGACTTATGAAATTCTTCTAAAATGCTAACTTCCACAATATGCGCCGAAACGCTCCCAGGTCATCCAAAACCCCATCCGAACATATGCCCAAGTCCGAAATCATCCTACAAACCTGTTGGAACCTTCAAATCCTGATTGTGAGGCCGTTTACTCAAAAATCCAATCTTAGTCAATTCTTCCAACTTAAGGCTTCCGAAATGAGAATTTTCTTTCCAAATACGAGTCATGATACCTGAAATGAAGCTGCTCACGGCCTCAAACTGCCAAACGACAAGCTAGAGCTCAAAACAACCGGTCGGGTCATTAAATTCTCTCCCACTTAAACATACGTTCGTCCTCGAACGTGCTGTGAACTGCACTGGTGTTGTCCGAAATCACTGTTCAACACTTCGTGCACCTACCTGTGCTACCACCACTTAGTTGAGTACATTAGCTCGATCAAATCCGAAGATATCCTTTTTATCCATACAATAAGCTCATAACCCAGTTCCAACACCCGAAATTCTCTGCCAGGCCATTTTCCAATATATGAACACCGTATCAATCACTATACGAGGTGCCCGAATACGATTGCATGCCTTTATTGAATTAGCACCATACACCGCATACTTCATCATCTAACCATAATGACACTCCCTGATCTTAATGGCCAAAATTCCACGAATCTGATGCTCCCAATGTATCTCATGACATATATATAGGTCCTGCTATAATGCTTACGATACCACCATAATGGAGGAGATGTGTAGAAATTCATAACCAACTGTAGAGTTAACAAATCATTGAATCTCTCATCTTGACTAGAATCATCACCTCACTATGAACCAAATAATGGTATTTGTTTTTTAATATATTTCACATAATCTTATCGCGCTGATCCCTGATCCAATAATCTCGTCTCACCCAGTATGAACCACTCAGGCAACAAGTCAACCCAGACATGACCAACAGTCTCATATGATGCCACAATGCTCCAATAGGCCACAACTCGAACGCGATACATAAAGAAATGACTCAGGAAGGGACTACTCAACTCACACAACTATTATGAACTTTCCTCAGAAAATAGGAAGAAAAACACACAAAATAGAATTTAGAAAATCGTACTCAACATCACACTATTGCGGCGTGCAATCCGATCCAAATAACATGCTCGTGGCGGCGTGCCACCCGATCCACACATACAATTCACGTAAGGAGATACACACCGAGCTAAATTGCTCATTACCACAAAATATCGAATATCGATCACCAGCACGTTAAGTGCATAATACCATCTTGGGGAGACAAATAGAGCCATACGCTACAACTCAAGCACAACTGAGGTGCGATATATGATCTGAATCTCAAGAGCCATCCTGCTCACATAACATCATCACTACGCGGAAACTCAACACATAAGAAATTATCAAGTCGTTTCACAACTCACACGGCACAACATAACATTACATGAAATGAACGAAGATGGAGCAACATCTAATGTCCTAATACCCCTCCTTGAAAAGCGCTATACTGAAATGGACACATCTGACTCACATAGAGCCTATAATCATATTTAAATCCATTCACAAACCTCAAGCTGATCCTGTTCACACCGAACTAAGCTAATAGCCTTACCCGGGTCCATAATAACCCACTTTTCTCATAACACACAAGAACAACCATCATAGCCGGGACAAACTCCCACAATCCATAACCAAATGAACCGAGCGCCCTCCAGGCATAAACTCTCAAATAAGCCATCTTACCACATCCTTCATACTTGGTTGAAACCTTCAATCAACCAAGTGACTACATGTCACCCTTATACAATCCTCCCGTGGAACACACTTCCACGACCTCATGCACTAGGTAACAAGTTTGCACCTCCGTACCACCGGCCACACAAATGTTGTAAAGTCAACCAAGAAATCTGCAACCAGAACGCAAAGCCTCTTACACAACCACCGATCTTAGGTGATGATGAAGACAATACCAACTTACTCTAAACATCCAAATCCCTTTTCTTGCTTATCCGAGCTCGTGACATCCTTGTCCACACCGAACCGCAACCTTGATCCTTACTTTCGAATTTCGTACCGCTCACTACACCTAACATGCCAATATGCGATAGCACAAGAATTTTATCATACCTCCTGAACCACTATTAGGGTGAACACTTCATCATATAGAAACCTTTTACTTAACTCAATTCAAGAGGACCACAACAACTCACGAGTGAATTCTCATAATCACAAAACATGCAAACCCCCAAGTAATAGTATATGCCACCATAATCCTTCCGCGATCCGCCTATACATGACAGGCCATAATACTTAAATGCTTCCAAATAAAATCAATTACGGCGGCCATCAAGCACTCGCACGCACTGTCACAACTCACATGCATACTAATCATGCTGAACGGACTGACTATTGCCGCCACTGCGCCAACTCCCCCATGGCTGACTATCTAACTTTTCCAAACTTTCATTACTCACGTCATCCTCAAACTCCACCTCTGCAGAACATAACTGATTCACCCGTATACTTCAAACTGAAACCGATAAGACATTCAGGTGTGCAATTAACTTATCATTAGTAGACTCCCCCATTTGGCTCAAGCCATAGTCAAGACGAACAATAACTCATCATGCCCATACGCTAACACCGCCACAATACCACAGTGAGATTCAACTAAACCTTTCATAAGCTCATATAACACGACCCATATTATACCCCAATTCAATTCGCACTCACCTTAGGAATGATGATAACTCCAATCAACACATAGAAACTCAATTCTCACTCACCTTGAGTGACTCCATTCCACGAGACCACTTTGTCTCTAGACCCATGAATCGTTTCATGCCCTCCTTGCACGCACATTCATATCTTTGACTGGTATACCCATTCCGATAACCATTCTATGAATCCGAAGTTATTTTCTCTCTCTTAATCCGCTGTAAAAGCTCGTTTCTTAACCATACTGTGGGCTTGAAATCCTTAGACACTGCATTCTAGCCTTTGAATTCACTAGGACCATTGTTAAGAGTCACCCACTCTGGCTTGGTCCCGAATATAATCAACTCCACGGCTCCACTGGCACTTGAACATCCATCTTAATAAAGCACCCGACTGACCAACTTCCCTTGGCTACATCAACCCACCATTATGTCGACAACCAGAATTTCACTGGTAGATAACCATGCGACCCAATCGTAGGTGGTGAGACTCTCCCGCTTAGCCTGAAGCTACTCCTTGCACAACTCTGTAACCCACCAAAATTCTTTCTTCATTGATGACAAGACCTTGCACAACCGCCCCACCAAATTCCTCGAATCCTTCCGTTAGCACTTCATGGACACTCTGCATCTCTAGTAACATTCATATATTCGGCCTCTTACCGAATAGTCAATAGAATTCCTCGCAGAAACGACCGCTGACCTGCTCATAGGAGATAACCCACCTGTGGAAATTGCATGCCGACATCCTCTAACGCCGCTGCACGGGGAACAATCACTACTACATCAATACCCCATCCTAAGCCCGTTCTCATTCACCAACTATACCAGTCCGTCCACTCCTTATGTACATCTACTAAATGTGCGACCATATCTTCCAATTAAAAGTTGCATTACATCCTTCTTCATGTCAACTCCCTTCTGTTGCATCCCATCTCCTGTCGTGATAGCCAATATTTCAATTTAAGCCCGTGGACCCAATCACCGTCCACTAAAATTCTCAAATCACTCCAAACTTCTTCTCAAGATGTGCATCTATCTTACCACAGAATTCATATGCTAAGCTTCCATTCTCCCACTTTGGTCAAACTAACTCCTCTAAGCAATTGCTCGACTTTCTCTTCTTACACCTGGCCTTCGAGAAATGGAAGCACAGACTAACACTTCTCACATGTCCTTCCTCCTCTTTTTCTGCCCAGCTGCGACCTTAAATAAATACCCATATTTGCAGCACTCGAACCGATAGATCACTGCCAATCTCAATCCCTTTCCGAAGACCTCTTTTTCAAGTCGTCTGCATCAGAAATACCTATTCAATCCCAAACCACCACACACCGCTATCTTTGACAGCCACTTCTTCAGTACTATCTCACTATATCCTGCCCCAAAGGCGAATTGTAGAAGATCATAACACCGACGAACTTAACACATTCAGTCGAGGACGACGACACCACGTCGTAGATGAAAATTCCATCATACTTGAAAAAACCCAGTCTCATTACTCTATCAACCCCGAACTTGATCATTTATAGTCCAATTGCCTTTCCTCCGCCGGGAATGAAATACTGAAATCTCGGAATCACGCTCTGAGTAGAACTCCTATCAAATCATTCATTGTCCCAACACATGGGCGAGCATCCTACCACCACGTCAATTACTGCGCGATAACCATTCATGAGCATCATAACAACCTGAGCATAGCCTCAAAGCTCTCAGAAATACAACTACTGAGCTGAAATAACATGATATCCTTCCGCAGAGCAACGACAATAGCCCCAAACTACTATGCATGGAAAAACATCACACACCATATCTGTAGCCCTACAATTCCACAAATCCCCAATTTAGTAAGTGCTTCGCGACATGTAATATTGAGTAAGAAGAAACATAGGCATAGGCCTCAAAGGAATCAAATCGCACTATGAGGAATCAAGAAGGGAAGTACTCCTAATAGCCCTATAGCCTCTTGAAGATAAGTACAGAAGTCTCCGTACCGATCCGCAAGACTTTACTAGACTTGCTCATGACTCATGAGACCTAAAGGAACCTAGTGCTCTGATACCACGTTGTCACGACCCAAAATCCATTAAGGTGCGCCGGACACCACTGTCAGGCAAGCCAACACTAAATAGTTAATCAAATTCCTTCTTTAGTATTTTGAAATCGTTACTTTTCATTTCATTATATAAAAATCAATAAAATTTACTGAGTAAATAACGATGTTTAACAATTCAATTAACAAATACATCCCAAAGTCATCCCAGAACCTGGTGTCACAACTGCATGAGCAGTTTCTAAAAAAGACCAAATGAAATACAATAACCGTCGGGAATACAAATGGGACAATAAATAATGTACAACTCAATACTCTGAAGGAGACTCTGCTGGCTGCGGGTCGCCTCAAGAGGTGCAACTCACCTAAGTCCCCATATCAACTATGCCACGACGCCAAGCGGGGCCACTAGATATACACGTACCTGTGCAACAAAATGCAAAGAAAGTGTCATATGAGTACGAAAACAACGTGTACCCAGTAAGTATCCCGTCTAACCTCGAAGGGATAGTGATGAGAGGTCGACTTTGACACTTACTAGAGGTCAAATTAATATAATCGAGTGTTATTTCAAACATGGATGTTATTGTCAAATGAAAAATAACAACATGAAAGGACAACTTATTCCATAAATTATAAATCCCAGTTTTCGTCACCTCAGTTAACAACTTATATCTTAAGGCAATTAAACAGTTCAAATCACAGATGGTATCCAATAAATATCATGCGCAGGAAATGCCGAGGGTCGAACGTCCCGAACCAACAATAATAAAATGTGCACTACCGAAGGGTCGAACGACGCGAACCGTAGATGCATCTATCAACCTGCCGTGGTGTACGACCCGGTCCAATGAGAGTAGTGGAAGAAATCACCCCACTAGCGGAATATAAATTGCGAAGCGGTCACACACAAACACACATTCAAACAGTCCACCCCGAGTACATCGGGAAAACAATTACCCAAGAAAATGACAATTTCTCTTTTAATGGTCACGAAGATAGTATTTAAATCTTTTCTAGAAATTCATTTGCCACGATAAGGTTTAATCATTTTTAGTTTCATCAGTAAGGTTACAAGTACGGAAAATAAAACATGCTTTTGGGTCCTAGACTACACGGACATAAGCATAATAGTAGCTAAGAACGGACTCCCATCACCTCGTGCGTAGGCCCCACAAATAGTAGCACATATTCAATTATTTCACCTATGGGGACAATTCCCTCTTACAAGGTTAGAAATGAGACTTACCTCGCCTCGAAGTTCCACAACCGGCTTCCAAGCCTTTCTGATGACTCAAAGTGATGCACAACGTCCCAAAACTAGCCAAATAACGGGCAAACCAATGAAAATATACCCTAATACTTATAACAATTCAATTTATATAAATTTCCAACTCCACTCGAAAAGTTGACAAGATTGCCCTCGGGCCCCTTGTGCCCGGATTTCGATTTTTTTTTTGAAGATAAAGATTACCCATAACTTTACAAACTCAAATATATAATTTACTCCGGGTTTCACGTCCAAAATCATGGTCAAAATCCAAAAATACCAATTTTCTGGGTCTTTCTTCAAAACCCCAAATTTCCATGCTTAATCCATGTATAACCCAAGTATTTAACTCCAAAATGGGAAGAAATCACTTACCTTGTGGAAGACGCTGAAAATGACACTCCAAAATCGCCTTCCATGGAAGAAATGAAGTGCAAATGAGCCAAAACCTCAATTTTTAAAAGAACAATGCCTAGGGATTTTTCGCACCTGCGGTCCACCTGCCGCTTGTGCGGCTCCATACCTGTGGAATTTCCATCGCAGGTGATGTCTCAGCTAACTCGACCACGTCCGCATCTGCGGAGCCCAGACCGCTTCTGCATCGCTTTTGCAGGAGATGTGCCGCACCTGCGCCCCCAGCCAAGCCCAACCACTTCCGCTCCTGCGACAGCAAGGCTGCACCTGCGGTCAAAACCTCGCAGGTGCGGTCACACGAGATGACAACAGCCCTCAGCCTTTTCCCAATCCATTTTCGATTCGTTAACCACCCGGGGCCCTCGGGCCCCCGTCCAATCACACCAACCTGTTCCAAAATATAATGCGGACCCTCTCGAGGCCTCAAATCACATCAAACAACGCCAAAACCATGAATCGCATTCAAATTGGAGCTTAATGAACTCTAAAATTTTCCAAATTCTAGATTCGACGCCGAAACCTATCAAATCGCGTTTGGTTTACCCCAAATTTTGCACACAAGTCACATTCAATATTACGGACCTGCTCCAACTTTCGGAATCGGAATCCAACCCCGATATCAAAATTTCCACTTCCGGTTCAATTCCTCAAAAACCTTCGAATTTCTAACTTTAGCCAAATGACCTACGAACCTCCGAATTTACTTCGATCGTGCTCCCAACACTAGAATCACCATACGGAGCTATTCCCAAACTCGGAATCCTAAACAGATATCAATATCACTAAAATGCACTTCAACTCAGACTTATGAAATTCTTCTAAAATGCTAAGTTCTACAATATTCGCCGAAATGCTCCCGGGTCATCCAAAACCCGATCCGAACATACGCCCAAGTCTGAAATCATCCTACGAACCTGCGAGAACCTTCAAATCCTGATTCTGAGGTCGTTTACTAAAAAATCCAATCTTAGTCAATTCTTCCAACTTAAGGCTTCCGAAATGAGAATTTTCTTTCCAAATTGACTCCGAACTCCCCGAAATTCTATTCCGACCACGCCTACGAGTCATGATACCTGAAATGAAGCTGCTCATGGCCTCAAACTGCCGAACGACAAGCTAGAGCTCGAAACAACCGGTCGGGTCGTTACATGGTCCCTTGTCACCCTGATCCACGTAAGCCTACCAACACAACATTATTAGAGATTCCTTTTTCGACCTTGGTCCTTAAACCTTAGAACCCCATTTTATCATCCAGAATTTATTACAAGATCCGAATCCCACATCTACACACTGTACAAGTCTGAACCAATTGTATCAAATCACGACACTTATAGTAGGAACTGTTGACCACCATTATTGCCCAAAAACAAATCTGGTGCCGATAGCAAACCTCATATCGATTAGAACCTCGTTCACAACCTTCATACCCTACCGATTATGAAAGAAACATGCATAACCGTTTAACCACTCATCTGATCAATAAGCCAAGAAAATCACTTGCCCGACCAGGGCTATTGTCCAAATCCTCAACAAACTACAGTGTTATTTTTCCAAACCTTCCTCATCACAATACAAGAACGCAAATCTCAGGTCTAGAAACCTCATCTCAGCCAACACAAGCAGCCACACCGACAAGTATCAACAATAGTCATATGGAGCCACACAACCCGGTCCTGAACACCAACAAGTAATAATTCAGACATGACAGATAACAGTAACAAAAACTAAATAAGGAAACTACTAAGAAAGTTAAGCAAGCAGGGAAATTTTAACATTTTACTATGAACTATTCTCAAGAAGGTGAAAGCAAAATCCTCGAGATAGAAATAAGGAGCCACATTTCATCACTGTACCGTTGCGGCGCGCAACCCGATCCCATCATATCAATCCACACAGGGTACCCAGCGAGCCATAATATTCGGGCTCACTGATCACATGTGCTTCAACATCGAGCACAACAGAGTGCACCAAACATAACTGTGGGGAAATCATTAGGAACAAACAATACTGAGAAAAACAAGCACAAATATGCTGCAACAAGCTAAGTAATAGCACAAAGTCCACCTCGCCCATAGTGCCATGAGGCCTAAACCAAATCACAATATGCGTGAGAAGAATCATGTAACCCTCACAACCCATCATAGCATAAAAGAGAAACATATAACATAAACCAAGGCGCGAATATCATCCATTCCGCCTGATGATATACATGTGATAACAACTGGGCAAAAAAAAAACAAATCCGATCTGACATAGGATACACATTCTCATTAGGCTCAAAAGCAACTCCCAAACCAAATTCTGATCATCCTCGTATATGTAATAAACCTTCCAAAAGTCTACAACAACCTTTCCATCACACCTACCATTAATCACCTAATTTTCTACACTTCTTCACAACTCGAAATCGAGAATAGTTTGTCAACAAGAACATTCAATCTATGAGCCTCGCGAATATCAGAAATTTTCATACCAAATCTCAACACCGCTTCCCAAATAGCTGACACGTAACTCATACTACATCATCCTTCAGAAATGTACTTATAAGTTAAAACACGATGTATCTGCCAACAGGCGCTCCGGTGAAAACACACAGTGCCAGCAAAACCTTAAACACCGGAAATCGTCCGTACCATCAAGAACTCGTATCCTTCCCTTAAAATCTAACTGCAACCTTGTACATGCAACCTTTCAACCCCATACGGCGCATCGCTTCTAACATGCTAATTTACAACACCACGAAAGTCTCACAGTCAACTCTGAACCATAAGCATTATAGCTCCTATACCTGTAGAAAACATCAACTCTGACCATGGTCATAACCATGATAAGTTCTTCGGAACTCAGTAACACATTATCAAGTAATCAGAACCAATCGCCTCTAACTCAACCGAGTCACGCAGACTGCCAAGCTGAAAGTAACTCAATCCAATACGACCACCCCGAGGGAACTTCTTGGGAATCCGAAACCATTTCTTCCATCACCCCAACATTGACATGTAGGCTCATCTCGACAAAGGAATACCGCCGATCCAATTACTATTCACTACCAGTTTCAAGCCCACCCGTAGATAAATCCAAAAGCCCTTAAAGGCTACATAAGACCTGGAACTTGCTAGAAACTTCTCGCTAACAACTTATCTTACTATGATCTTCAATACACAGCTAATACACGTCAATTAACCCATGTTACACCAGCACATGCCCGTTCAAGGAAATAACCAAACAATCTCCCGGTTCGAAAATTGATACGACCGATGACTCTATAATTCGATCGTCTTTAGCAAACTCCACCACTTAGCTCGAATCCATAGAACACCCCATCAGCAACCCAAGGTACCATATTTTCTCAGCACGCCCCGATCTCGTATAACTATTTAGCTGAATACTTCAAAACTCATGCCACGCTGACTGTAGAACACCCAGAAGACTCTGCCAAATGTTTACCCATCTTTGTAATAGTCAGACAACTTCCCCAAATACTCTGACATGATAGCGTATGCACTCCCCCGAATGGATACCTCATACGATACACACAATCCAAACTCACCATGTAAGGGATGGCCCTACCGGTTATACTCAAATCGACGCATTGTCGTGCACTTACCTTAATCACAATAGCCAGGCCACCAGCCAATCTTCCAAAATCTGCGCTTACCAACCTGACATTTGAACCCGCCTCATACCCCAAATGAACGACTAGAAGATTTAATACTGCATATGCTTCTGAGGCTAGACAAAACATAGTGATGATAATCTAGCATCCATAACCCGTCGTAATCTATCTGTAGCATCACCGACCGTCGGCACATAGAGAATACTGAGTACACAACACCATATATGAGCGATTGGGAGGAGTCAAATCCATAGGTTTCAAGCTGAAACAAGGCCGTACGATAAGGAAGGAAGAAAGGGAAAATTTTCCTAAATGCCCTGTAGCCTCCCGAAGATAGGTATGGGCGTTATCATACCGATCCACATGACTCTACTAGACACTTGCTCATGACTCGTAGAACCTACAAACCTAGTGCTCTGATACCAACTTGTCACGACCCAAAAATCACAGGTCATGATGGCACCTAACTTGACCCACCAGGTAAGACAATTAACAAAAGAAAACAACCAAATAAACTTATAGAAAATTTAAATTAGGATATATTTGGACTTTTACAAATTTACCTAAGAACTTGTAGTATGAATCATGAGCATTCTAGGGTTTAGAATTTACAAAGCAATTATAAATAATCACACGATCTGTTGGAAAACTACATGCCAGATTAATAATGTCTAAAACTACCAAAGACTAGTGGCAACTTCTATCTAGAATACACGAACATCTTTAGGGTCAGCCCCCGACTTCTTCAGTAGCTCCGCTCCAATAGTCTGCACAAAGTGTGCAGAAGTGCAGTATCAGTACAACCGACCTCATGTACTGATAAGTATCTTGACTAACCTCGTCGAAGTAGTGACGAGGCTTTTAGTTAAAATATTCTCATTAATAAATACTATAATGTAAACTAGCAATAAAACTATACGACAGATAATAGAATAGAGTACACAATGCGACTATACGAGCAATAAGAGAGTACCAGAAGGAATCATAATTCAACAGTTTCCAACATCTTAACCGGCCCTTTCCTTAGAAAGAAATCCCATTAACAACAACAATCACCTCAAACTTTCATAGTGTGATAAAGTATTCAAGACATCAAATCTAACGGCACGACAACACCCTTCCTGCATTTATCTCATCCTCACCATATATGCGTAAAACAATACCAACCACATGATAGAAATACTGATAATAGAAATGGCAAGGAAGGAAATACGAAAGCAGTAATAATAAACGAGAATGTACAGAAAACATCAACAAACAGAGTAAGCAGTGATCACAGAGGTAATGAACACAAATAGGAAAGAGTGTTATAATTTCAACTAACTAGCATGGTGGAGGCGTGAAGGTGGATATAACAAATAAGAGAAGGGGAGAGGGGTACATGTTCTTTATAATACAACAAATAGAGCATGAATGGACAACATGGAAGAAGACTTGTACTTAAGTGCAACAAACATATATGACATGGATGCAATCATAATAGCAGGAAGTAGGCATGGTGTTTACAAGTTAAGCAAATAGAAGGCATAGACAACACAATAACAATGGAAATGGAGATCAATGGCAGAACAATATTAACAAGTCACATCAGATCTATAATTATGACAATAACAGTTCAAGGTATGGACATGAACATATACATGGAAGATTGATATCAAACATAATGCATGTCTCTCATCCTCGCCTGCACGGAAACACCCATCGTGCCATGACCTCACGATAACACACAATTACAACGATATAAATGAAATGGCACGGCATCACCCTTCGTGCTTTACACTCACATGGTACGACATCACCCTTCGTGCTTTTACTCTCAATAATATGGCACGACATCACCCTTCGTGCTTTTACTCACAAATGACATGGCAAAACATCACCCTTCATGCTTTTACTCTCAATAATATGGCACGGCATCACCCTTCGTGCTTTTACTCACAAATGACATGGCAAAACATCACCCTTCATGCTTTTACTCTCAATAATATGGCACGGCATCACCCTTCGTGCTTTACACTCAATAACATGGCACGACATCACCCTTAGTTATTTACACTCTTCCTCACATGATAATAAATATAAACAATGGCACGACATCACCCTTCACGCTTTACACTCTTCCTCACCAAGAACGTAAATCTCAAATAAAAGCCAGGCAGGAAATATAAATAACAACGAGGAGAGTGTCAAACGAATAATACAACCAAGTTCTCAGTCACTGCCTTTCAAGCCAATAATGATTCAACAAATTCCCAAGATCATATAATTCAAGTATTTCCACAAATTCCACAATTTACCAACAACACAAGCAGGGAATCTAGCGTCACGTATTAATGATTATGTATAGAGATGTACGAATTAGACCCATCAACGTATTATAAGAAATTTCCATCAAATTGATTAAGTTATTCTAGGCTAAGCCTCTACTCTAACATTTAACATTATATTCTAAATATCTAGATGTCAAGTGAGGCATGAAGCAAGAAGGTCATGAGATTCTACAACGCACAATTATAACATCATCTACCCCGGGCATGATTAACCTTGGAACATACATATACGCTCATCACCTCATATATGTATCACCCCCGTATGTAGCAAACAATAGCAAATAGGAGTAAAAATTCCCTCAACAAAGTTAAGCAAAATACTTACCCCGATTCGGCTAACTCAACACTCAACTTAGCCTTTTCCTCTACCAATTCGCCTCCGCTCGACTCAACCTAGCCCATGACGACTTGAATACATCACACAATGCAAGAGAAAACCATTTTAATTAACAAAGTTGTGATTTTTATTCAATTTCTAAAAAGTCAACAAAAGTCAAACCTCGGGCCCGCCCGGTTAAAACCCAAATTCAAGGTAGGTCTTGACTACCCATAGCCTCATGAGTCCAAATATGTATTTTTTTCAAATCCAAGTCTTATTCGACTCTCAAAACTCAATTTTTCATTTTTCAAAACTTTGACAAAATCCCCAAGTTTTTCCATAGATTTCCCATGAATTTGATGTCAAATCTTGTATAAAGTCATGAAATATAGTTGAAAATTGATTAAATATACTTACCCAATGATTTGGTATGAAAATATCTTCACAAAAATCGCCTCACCTCGAAGGTAGGGTTCAAAAATATTAAAAATGAAGCAAAAACTCGGAATCCTCAGCACTTAACAGGCTGCGGATGTCGCATTTGCGACAGGGGGTTCGAAAATGCGAGCCCCGCAAATGCGAATAAATTATCGCAAAAGAGAACCTGAAGGACTTCTGCTAAGGTCACATTTGTGACAAAATCTTCGCAAATGCGAAGTCCCTAACCTCGCAAAAGCGACAAAGTCATCGCAAAACCGAACAACCCAACCTCGCAAATGCGAAGGGTTTCATCGCAAATGTGAATCCACCTAGAAGCCTAATATTTCGCAAATGCGATGGCTGCTTGCATTTGCGATTGTCACATTTGCGACCAATACATCGGAAATGCGATGACACCAGCACCAACACTCATATTTTGTGAGAAATCATTCTGAAACCAATCTGAAACACACTCGAGCCCTCGGGGCTCTAAACCAAATATGCACACAAGTCTAAAAATACAACACGACTCGCTCGTGTGCTCAAATCATCAAAATAACTTCTAAAATCATGAATCGGACACCAAAACGCATGAAAATCAAACTAAACTTCAAGAACTTCTAGAATCGCAATCGAGCGTCCGAACTATATCAAATCAACTGCGATTGGCTTCAAATTTTACACACAATTCACACTTTCCATTACGGACCTATTCCAACTTCCGGAATCAAAATCCGATCCCGATATCAAAAAGTCCATTCCCGGTTAAACTTCTAAAAATCCAACTTTTGCCATTTCAAGACAAATTCAACTACGGACTCATGAATTACAATCTGGACGCATTCCCAAGTCCAAAATCACCCAACGGAGCTAACGGAACTGATGAAACTCCATTCCGACATCAAATGCTAAAAATTTCAAACTTAGTCAATTCCTCCAACTCAGAACTTAATTCTTGAAGTTCATTTTTCCAAATTGATTCCGGATAACTTGAAAACCAATACCAACAATTTAGCAAGTCATAATACATCATGCAGAGATACTCGAACCCTCAGAAAATCGAGTGAAATGCAGATACTCAAAACGACAGGCCGGGTCATTACAATCCATCAAGTGTATTCTGCAGCGCAATACACCACCTATATAAGGCTATAGATTATTGGATTATGTAACGACCCGACCGGTCATTTTGAGAATTTAAGCTCCGTTCGGTGGCGTAAGTTCATGAAAAACTTCACAATGTGTATATCGACCTGGGTGTATGGTTGGATTCAGTTACCGGATGATCCGGAGTCGGATTAGAAGGAAAATTTCGATTTTTGAAGCTTAAGTGATGGAAGTTGACCGGAGGTTTGACTTTTGTGTAAAAGGCCTCGAAATGAGTTTTGGGTGATGTCAACAGCTTTGTTTGATGATTTTGGACTTAGGCGCGCGTCCGGAATTGGTTTTGGAGGTCTGTAGAGTAATTTGAGGTAATTCGGTGGAAGTTAGAATTTCAGCGATTTCGGCCGATAGGTGAAATTTTGAAATCGAGCTCGAAATGGAATTACGAGAGTGGATGTAGGTCCGTTGGGTTATAGGCTTGTATGCAAAATTTGGCATCATTCCGGGTTGAATTGATAGGTTTCGACACGAGTTTTCATATTTGAAGATTTGAAAGTTCATAAGTTCGATTTTTGGTTTGATTCATCGTTTCGGTGTTATTCTATGTGATGTGAGACCTTGAGTGAGTCCGTGTTAGGTTATATGACTTGTTTATGTGATTAGACGGGGTCCCGGGAGCCTCGGGTGTGTTTCGGATGGGCTTCAGGTCAATTTTCTTCTATTCTTCACTGCTGATTCTGTCTTATGGTTTTTCTTCTATGCGATCGCATAGGCATAGACGCAATCGCATAGTGTTCTGTGACCCTCCCAATTCTTACACTTCACGATCGCATCATTCCATACGTGATCGCATAGCACATTTTTTGGCGAGTAAATATTTTCCTTCTATGCGATCGCATCAGTCCTTACGCGATCCCATAACACATTTTTGGTCAGTAACTATTTTCCTTCTATGTGATCGCATCATTCCATACGCGATCGCATAGCACATTTTAGGACAATAATTATTTTCCTCTACGCGATCGCACTTAAACTCTCGCGATCGCAATGCTTAAAAATCTGGGCAGACAGATTATATTCCAAAATCGAGGGTTTCACTATTTTTATCACATTTCGACTTCTAGAGCTCGGTTCTTGGCGATTTTTGATGGGGTTTTCACACAAATTGAATGGGTAAGTGTTCTTCAACTAGAATTAAATATATTCCATGAATTAGTCCTTGTTTTTGTCATTTAAATTGTGTTTCTAGTTAGGGAAAATGTTGGTTTTTAAAGAAAATTTCTAAAATATAAAATCATGATTTGAGGGACCAAATGGCATCGGAATTTGAAAAATTTTGTATGGTTGAACTCATATTGGAATGTGTAATCGGATTTTGTAAAATTTATCGGGTTCCGAGGTGCAGGCTCGGGGGTCGACTTTTGGGTCGATTCTTATATTTTTGTAAAGATTGAAACTTTATTATCCGAAACAGTTCCTTACAAGTTTTATGTGTATTTTGAAGTTATTTTAGTTGATTTTGATCCGTCCGGAGGTCTTTTCACCCGAGAAGTTCATTTTAAAGTACCGGGTTGTCGTCTTTGATGTAAGTATCTTGCCTAACCTTGTGTGGGGGAACTACCCCTTAGAATTTGAGTCTTCTATGTTGATTGTAGCCCATGTACGCGAGGTAACGAGTGCGTACTCGGACTTATTTGTAGAAGGTTGGCCTTTTAGGATTCTTAGGTCCTTATACTTCCTGTGTATGAAGTTTTAATTACTATGTCTGCCTCTTGATTGCTAATTTCATCCTTTCCTGCTTAAATTAGAATCACTTGCTTTTAGATTCCTTTGTTGTTTATTTGATCTTAATTGACTTAGCTGAAGATTTTACCTCTTCTATCATTATGCTATATTTTTCTTCATAAGCTTCCTACTTAGCTAAAATTTGTGTTATCTCGCCCTGTAATTGTTTAGTAGTAATTGGAGTATTTATATGTTGGTGTCAAGCATGCCCGTGGATCATATATTGTGATTGATATGATCTTTCATTAAGAACTACGTAGGCTTAACTTGATGATTATACATGTTGATGGTATTTTCTTGGCATTTCCTATTGCGGAGCATTCATTCAAGTTGGGATTTATTTCGTGAAGCTAATTAATTAAGTAAGATTGGTTATACTTGTTTCCCTTGCCGGGATGATATTGTTTTCATTGTTGACTCCCTTGACGGGACAGTATGGTTTCTACTCTTGTTCATGCTGTTGATGATATTGTTTTCATTGTTGGCTCCCTTTCCAGGACAATATGGTTATATTATTGTTCATGCTGTTGATGATATTATTTTCATTGTTGACTCCCTTGCCGGAGTATGGTTTCTGTTGTTGTTTATGCTGTTGATTCCCTTGTCGGAATACTATCATTTCATTTGTTTGGATGAGAAAGAGTGTAAAACATGAAGGGTGATGCCGTGCCATTTCATATACATTATCATGTGAGGAAACATTGTAAAGCACGAAGGATGATGCCGTGCCATTGTTTATATCCATTATCATGTGAGGAAATGGTGTAAAGTACGAAGGGTGATGGCGTGCCATTGTTTATATTCATTATCATGTGAGGAAGAGTGTAAAGCACGAAGGATGATGCCGTGCCATATTATTGAGAGTAAAAGCACGGAGGGTGATGCCGTCCGTGATATTGTGAGTGAGTGCTAATGCACAAAGGGTGATGCCGTGCCATATTATTGTGAGTTTATGGCACGAACGGTGTTTCCGTTCAGGTGAGGACGAGGGACATCCATTATGATGTGATATCCGTTTCCCCGTGTATACATTGTGCCTTTACTTTGAGCTGTTATTGTTGTACTTACATATTTGGTGTGACTTATTGTTATTGTCCTGTAATTGACCTTTATCTCAATTGTTGCTGCCCTGTCTATGTCTTTTACTTGCTTAATTTGCTTAATTTACGTGCCACATGTGTCGATTTCTATGGGGAGGACGAGAATAAAAGCACGAAGGGTGATGTCGTGCACTTGTTCTATTGGAAATTAAGTTCGAAAGACATCTGTTCAAAAAGTATATTTTTGAAAGCTTTTGTTTGAAGGGATTACGTTTAAAGATTTTTATCCTGCATAGTATATATGTATGTATATATAGATCGGAGGAAGTACCTTCCAAAGAAATTTTTCTATTTAAAATGATTTTACATTAAAGTTCTCAATATAAATTTGCGGGTGAAGGGTTACTTTCAAAGAATTGACTAAATTGTAGGAGTTGTTGACTAAGGTTTGAGGGGAAAATTATTGCAGTGCTGAGTTACTATTATTTTTACTGTGTTGTGGTTTCCGCTTTTGATTCGCACTCTCATCCTTTCTTCTGTGAAATATTACGATGTTCCGTTGTTATTTACTGTATTTTCCTTCCGCTTTGTACTTGTTATGTTGTTAAATTATATTATGTAGTCATTAGACAGATTTCATGTCATGTCACTCCTATGCTTATGTATGTTTAGTTTATCGGACCAGTGGGCGTATTGACTAGTCCTCGTTACTACTTCACCGAGGTTAGTCTTGATACTTACTGGGCACCGCTGTGGTGTGCTCATATACTCTTCTGCGCATTTTTGTGCAGATTCCAGGATTTGCATAGTCGGCCGATTGATAGTTAGTAGCGCGATTGCTATTGTGGAGACTCAAGGTAAAACCGCTTCAGCGTTCGCGATTTCGGAGTCACCATCTTATGTTTTTGTTGCACTGTTGTACTTATTTCTAAACAGTGATATTCTTAGGAGTTTTAACGTAGTTTCTTTAAAGCTTATGACTTGTACTTACCGGGTTCTGTGAAGAAGTGTAAAGTGTTTAGATTTAATTCAAAAAGCACTTAAACTATTCCTATATTATAATTGATGTTTGTTAATAATAGGCTTACCTAGTCCTTAGGCAATTAGGTGCTGTCACGAAACCCAACGGAGGAAAATCGAGTCGTGACAGGTTGGTATCAGAGCTCTAGGTTCATAGGTGCTACGAGTCATAAGCGAGTTTAGTAGAGTCTTGCGAATCAGTACGGAGACGTCTGTACTTATATTAGAGAAGCTACAGAACTATTAGAACAATTTCACTTCCTTCATCCCTGTCGTGCGAATTCATTGATCTTGATGTTGAAATTTTCGTTCCATTCTCTCATTGATGGTGAAGACACGAGCTGTTGATTCTATCTTATGGTTTTACTTCTATGCGATCGCATAGGCGTAGATGCGATCGCATAATGTTCTGCGACTCGCCCAATTTTTACTCTTCGCAATCGCATCATTCCATACGCGATCGCATAGCACATTTTTTGGTCAGTAAATATTTTCCTTCTATGCAATCGTATCAGTCCTTATGCGATCGCATAACACATTTTTGGTCAGTGACTATTTTCATTCTATGCGATCGCATCATTCCATACGCGATCACATAGCACATTTTAGCCCAATAATTATTTTCCTCTATGCGATTGCACTTAAACTCTTGCGATCGCAATGCTTAAAAATCTAGGCAGACAGATTATATTCAAAAATCGAGGGTTTCACTATTTTTATGACATTTTGACTTCTAGAACTCGGTTCTTGGGGATTTTTGATGGGGTTTTCACACAAATCGAATAGGTAAGTGTTATTCAACTAGAATTAAATCTATTCCATGAATTAGTCCTTTCTTTTTGTCATTTAAATTGTGTTTCTAGTTAGGGAAAATGTTGGTTTTTAAAGAAATTTCTAAAATGAAAAATCATGATTTGAGGGACCAAATGGCATCGGAATTTGATAAATTTTGTATGGTTGAACTCGTATTGGAATGGGTAATCGGATTTTGTAAAATTTGTCGGGTTCCGAGGTGCGGCCCCAGGGATCGACTTTTGGGTCGATTCTTATATTTTTGTAAAGATTGAAACTTTATTATCCGGAATAGTTCCTTACAAGTTTTATGTGTACTTTGAAGTTGTTTTAGTTGATTTTGAGCTGTCCGGAGGTCTTTTCACCCGAAAAGTTCATTTTAGAGTACCGGGTTATCGTCTTTGAGGTAAGTATCTTGCCTAACCTTGTGTGGCAAAAACTTGTTGGTTGATTTCCCAGTGCACACGCAAGTGTACGTGGTCGACAAGTAATATAG
>ML353154.1:0-29845 GCA_005239505.1 Nicotiana paniculata
GTAAGGACCATATATATATATATATATATATATATATATATATATATATATATATATATATATTTGTCAATTGTACCTAAATTTGTCATGTCTGTAGCTGATAATGGAGATACCCAATTAAGATCAAGGCCATGAAATCCCAATTGTCTAGCCAATCTTATTGATGAATCAATAAAATTTTTTCTTGAATTGCTTTGTCTAGCCATAATTCCATAGAAAGTTGAATTAGCACTTCCTCCAGCTATAGACAACAAAGTCTTGACTGAGGGATTTTTCCTTTGAACTGTACTTGTAAATTGCCTGAATGAATCTTGATTTTCCGGCGAAATGATTAACTGATTTGATTGAGGATTAAGATCAGCAAATGCACAAAATAGATGAGTGAAAAGTGTTGAATCTATGTTGTTTAATGCTAATCCACTGTCCTTAAACCAGTATCCTCCCTTAATAACATTTTGGCTATTTGTGCAAACTAGTTGCTGGAGGAGGAAAAATGAGAAAATAATGGAGAAAAGAGTGACAGAATTAGCCATTAAAATTGAAGGTTGATAGCTTATTTAATTTGTGACCCCGAGATTATATAAGTTCGAAAATTTGAGTTAAGATTACTGTCTACTGGCGGCTTTTAATTTGGTAAGCATTTACTGCTCCATTAGAAAGTAGTTGAATCTCTCGTACATATTTCTAAAAAAAAAGGAGAAAAGGTCAAAATTTTCCTGTGTATCCTTCAGAATTGTGTAATTTTATCATCCTTGTACTTTTCGTCTATATGTATTTTTTTGATGTTAGCAAATCGTCTTGTATTTCTTCTTGTTATTTACGGAGCAAAGTCAGCCAGATACATTAAACTCTTGTTATACGCTAGATACAAAAAAGGGTTGGATCATAACAGTTTATTGTACGTAGTCTTATCTTATATTTCTGCAAAAGGCACGACTTAAACTAGGGGTGACAAATGGACGAGTTTTGTTGAATTTAGGCGGGTCAAGATAAGTTTGAGGGGGTTTGTGCTGGGGGATAGGGTGTAGGGTGGGTGGGTGCAAAAAGAAAAACAAAAAATTGAAAATACAAAAAAAAAACAAATAAAGTAAAAAAAGTTGAGGGGTTAGCACGGGGGAGGGGGGGTGCAGAAAAAAAATTTGAAAATATATATATAAAAAAACGAAGCTAAAATTGGGGAAACTAAGTAAATTTCTAGATAAGTTAGGTTGAGATCCGTGATTTCATGCGTTGTATTTGGGTTGCTTAAAGGGTCAGAATGGGCTATAAAAGATAGGGGACTTTACATAACTGTCACAGTTTAAAAGAAATATAACAAATTATTAACATGAAATTCAATATTACAGAAAACGTAGGCAGGAAAGAGCTAGAACAGCCCCGAAAACCCTAATGATTACCGGCGTGATGATCCAAGGGTCAATTTATGAATTAAGACACCGTGGCGTATTGGCCATAAAAGATTTAATTTTAACTACCTTGATTTGTGTGCGCAGTCCGAGCGTGAAACCGAAAAGTTTTTTATGTGAATATATAAGAAATACTAATTTTTAGAATTTAAAGTTTAGTTTTTGTTGACTTGAGTCAACATTTTGAGTAAATGGACACGGATCTGTGTTCCGACGATCCGGGAAGTCCGCCGTAAAATATGGGACTGGACATATGCCGGAATTGAATTCCGAGATCCCAAGCCTTAGAAATCAATTTTTGAAAGAAATTATTTTGCTGAATTATTAATGAAATAAAGAAAAGAATTAATGTTTGAAACCATGGGTATCGGGCCCATATTTTAGTTCTGAAGCCGTATTTAAAAGCTATCTGTGAAATTTGGTGAGAAACGAAGTTTATTTGACGTGATTTGGACGTCCGGTTGAGAAATAGTGAACTTTAAGTGTTCTTGAGAAAAATGATGAGTTTTGAGGGCTAATTCATAGTTTTACATGTTATTTTCACGATTTGATCGCACGAGCAAGTCTGTATGATGTTTTTAGACTTGCGTGCATGTTTGGTTTAGAGCCCCGAGGGCTCGGGTGAGTTTCGAATAGGCCACGAGATGTTATTAACACATAAAATGCTGCTGTAATTCCTGTTCTGCTGCACTGATATTTTGTTCGTTGCGTTCGTGTTACCCCATTCACGAACGCATAAAGTAATTTAGCTGGGGGTTTTGTTCTATGCGAATGAGTGACCAGGGACGCGACGCTATGGGCTGGGCAGAGACCCTATGCAAACGCGGTCTGGTCCACGCGAACGCATGTTGTAACGGGCCTGGGGGAGGGGAAACTGACTTTCCTGTATGCGAACGCGGCCCAGTGACCGCGAACGCGAAGCCCTGAGGAGATAAAGCCCCGCGACGCAAGCCCTGAGACACGAACGCGAAGGCCAACATGCCTGACTCTAACACTGTTAAACACGGACATAACCTCTTTCACTATTTTTCGAACTACTAAGACCTAAGGACAATTGTTTTCACCAAAGTTCATTCCCAAAGTATAGGTAATCAATTCTAAACTCTACACTTTTAATTACCCAATGTTTTTCATCACTTTTAAATCAAAAATCAAGAATTTTCATGGTAAAAATTGAGGGTTTGGGTAGAACTAGAAAATTTTACAAAAATCAAATCTTTACCTTCAATTGAGGTCATATTTCGAAACTAATTGCATATTCGGGCTCGGGGATGAACGGGTAAACGTAATTTGGTCCGAACCCCGAGTTTGGATCAAGCGGGCTCGGGGTCAGGTTTTAACTTTTTTTGAGAAAACTTAGAAAAAATTATAATTTTCAGTAAAGTTAGTTCCTTTAGCATTAATTAATGATGTTAAGTTAATTATGGTTAGATTCGAGTGTATTGGAGGTGAATTCAAAAGGAAAAGCTATAATTGAGCAGTGAGTGGCCTGCGAATTCGAGGTAAGTGTTTGGTTTAACCTTGACTTGAGGGAATAGGAATCTCCAACTTAATTGCTATGTGAATTTGCATGTGTTTGGTATATAGGTGAGGTGACGAGTATCTATGCACCACCAAATTAGCTATTAAACATTATCCCTTCCCCGTTTCCAATTTACTTGATTCATGGTTTAATTGTTTTATGCCCATTGATGTTTCTATGACTACTTGGCTTTGTTAACTTGTTGATAAGTCTTGGTTCAATTATTTTTGGAAAGTCTTGGTTGTTCCCTTCGTTTCATTGTGGTACATAAAAGTTGAGCGGGTTGACATTGCTTACGAAATATGTATATTCCTGTTGGTTTCATTTTTAGATGATATTGATGAAGTTTATGAGAAAATACAGTTTCTTGTTTATATTTGCTCAGACAAAAATATTGTGAAAGGCTTGGCCTGAATTGTGAGAGTTTTCATAAATAAACTGATATGATATGTCTGGTGGGAGCGGGTTGCATGCCACAACAAGAAGTAATAGGAGTGGAAAGGTGGGATCGGATTGCACGCCGCAACAGGAGCAATAAGGGTGATATATATATAGGGAGGAGCAATAATGGTGTACATGTGGAAGCGGGTTGCACGCTTCAACAAGGAGCAATAAGGGAGGACTTGAGAACTTACTGGTTTAGTTCACTATCTCTCATGTTTTGCACTACTTTTATCTTTAAGTTAAAGTTTGGAAATTCAGAAACATACGTGACAATTGGTTATAGCTGAGACTTGGAAAAGGTGACTGAGTTATTTTAAATTGTTGCTACAGTTATTGTTTGTTAATTTTAGAATTTTCTTTTTACTTTACTTTTTATTGTTCACAGGTTATATTGTTAATGCCCCGCGGTAGCCTCGTCATTACTTCATCGAGGTTAGGCTCGACTCTTACTCAGTATATGGGGTCGGATGTACTGATACTACACTCTGCACTCTTTTGTGCAGATCTAGGTACCGGACAGCGTTAGGAGATCTTAATAGTCGTATTCTTCATTTGGAGATACGAGGTATATCTGCCGGCGTCCGCAGATTCCTGGAGTCTTCTCCTAACTTTATAGAGACTGTTTTATTTTACACAAAACAAATATATTATTTCGTTCAGCCCATTATTTGTAGTATTCTTAGAAGTTCGTGAATTGTGACACCAGACCCTGGAGTAGTCTTAGAGTTATATATATTTAGTTCGTGGCTCGGTTTATTTATTTGTTTATCGTTTTATTTTTTGGAATGTTATTCACCGTAAATTATTAGATTTAATCTACTCTAAATTTGTTTAATTATGTTTAAATAAGTGACCAAAGGAAAAATAGCTAATCGAATTATAACATTAGCTTGCCTAGGAAGTGTGGTGTTAGGCGCCCTCACGATCCCTAAGGTTGGGAATTTGGGTCGTGACAAGTTGGTATCAGAGCACTAGGTGGCATAGGTCTCATAATTCACGAACAAGCTTAATAGAGTCTGATGGATCAGTACAGAGACGTCTATTCTTATCTCTCAGAGGCTATCGAACAACTCCATTTTTTTTTTATTTCTATTCTCTCGTGCGATTCTTGTTATCTTAAATACAATTGAACTCTTCTACTCTCTCGCAGATGGCGAGAAGACATGCTTCTTATTCCGCTAACCAACAATCCGGTCTTCCAGTAGCAGCGACTCTTATTAGGGGTAGAGGCCGAGGCTACGTCAGAGGCCGAGGCAAGGGCAAGACTCAGCCCGTTGCTCATACTGCAGCCTCAGTTACGGAGCCCCAGATTGAGATTGATGGGGGGGGGAGCTCCAGCCCAGACCATTCCAGCTGGACCTGCTCAGGTCCGAGAGGGGTTTATTTCTACCCCGGTGCTTCAGGATTCTTTGGTCCAATTAGTGGGCCTTATGGAGAGTATAGCCCAAACTGGCGCACTCCCTGTTGCAGTAGCCGCATCTCACGCTGGAGGAGGGGTCCAGACTCTTGTTACCCACACTCCTAATAAGACTACTCCTCAGGTTCAGACCCCAGCAACCAATCCAATTGGGGTAATTCAGCCAGTTGCTCTAGCGCCGTCCATTGATGGGGAAACTATGTCCACCGATGCTTTATGGAGGTTGGACAGGTTCATTAAGCTATTTCCTGTGCATTTCAGTGGTGAGACTTCAGAGGATCCT
Organism: Nicotiana paniculata; assembly: GCA_005239505.1. Classification (NCBI taxonomy): domain Eukaryota; kingdom Viridiplantae; phylum Streptophyta; class Magnoliopsida; order Solanales; family Solanaceae; genus Nicotiana; species Nicotiana paniculata. The sequence continues at coordinate 5,073 of ML353154.1, forward strand.
CAGGAATATCTGGATAGTTGTCATGAGGTATTGCGTAATATAGGTATTTTGGAGACCAATGGGGTCTATTTCGCTGCTTTTCAGATGACTAGTTCCGCTAAGAAATGGTGGAGGGAATATTTGTTGACTAGACCAGTTAGGCCACCTGCCTTGACTTGGGAATCAGTTTTCTCACCTCTTTTTGGAGAAGTTTTTGCCTGTTACTACTCGAGAGGAGAAGTGTCGTCAGTTTGAGCGACTTCAGCAGGGCAGCATGACCGTCACTTAGTATGAGAATCGTTTCGTGGACTTGGCCAGACATGCTATTCTCTTATTGCCCACCGAGAGAGAGAGGGTCAGACGGTTTATTGAGGGCCTTGCTCATCCCATCAGGTTGCAGATGGCCAAGGAGACAGGGACCGAGTTTTCTTTTCAGGATGCAGCTAATGTGGCTAGGAGAGTTGAGTCGGTTCTTGGGATGGGAGTTCAGGGGTCTGACAAGAGACCTCACCACTCCGGTTGTTTCAGTGGTGCCTCAGCTGGAGGTGGGGGTTCATATAGCAGAGGCTAGTCTTCCAGGCCGTTCCATTCGGCACTTCAGGCTTCACATGGTAATTCAGGCGGTCGTGGTTCTTATATGCCTCCTTCTGCTCAACCAGCCTACAGTGCACCATTAGCTCCTATAAGAGCACCTCCTTTGTAGAGCTATTATCGTGGTCAACCAGCTCGTTAGGGTCAATCTTCATATCAGGAGGGATGTTTTGAGTGTGGTGATTATGGCATATTCTGAGAGATTGTCCGAAGTTTCTGGGTAATCAGTATCAGTACCATGGTTCTCGTGCCATAGTTCCGGCACCAGCTGCAGCACCACCTGCCTAGCCAGCCAGGGGTAGGGGTCAGGCAGCCAGAGGCAGGGGTCAGATTGTTAGAGGTGGAGGACAGGTCGCCAAAGGTGGAGGCCAGCCCGCTAGAGGTGGAGGTCCGCCCATCAGAGGTTCTCCTAGAGACATAGTTCAGGGTGGTGGAGTCCATCCCCGACTTTACGCATTTCCAGCTAGACCCGAGGTAGAGTCCTCTGATGCTGTTATTACAGGTATTATCTCAATTTGTGATAGAGCTGCTTCAACTTTGTTTGATCCGTAGTCTACTTATTCTTATGTTTCATCCTATTTTGCCTCGTATTTGATTGTGCCCCGTGATTCCTTGAGTGTTCCTGTTTATGTGTCTACACCGGTGGGAGATTCTATTGTGGTAGATCGTGTGTATCGTTCGTGCATAGTAGCATTGAGGGTTTTGAAACTAGTGTGGATCTTTTGCTTCTAGACATGGTCGATTTTGATGTTATATTGGGCATGGATTGGTTGTCGCCTTATTATGCCATCTTGGATTGTCACGCCAAGACAATTACTTTAGCCTTGTCGGGGTTGCCTCGATTAGAATGGAAAAGTACTCCTGGTCATTCTCCCAGTCAAGTGATTTCGTATGACAAGGCTCGTCGCATGGTTGAGAAGGGGTGTTAGGCTTATTTGGCTGATATTCGTGACTCCGATGCTGAGGTTTCTTCTGTAGAGTCAGTTCCTATTGTTCGTGAGTTTCCCGAGGTATTTCCTGCAAACCTGTCGGGGATGCCACCCTACAGGGATATTAATTTTTGTATCTATGTGGCTCTGGGCACTCAGCCCATTTCCATTCCTCCATATCGGATGGCCCTACCAGAATTGAAGGAGTTTAAAGAACAGTTGCAAGACTTGCTGGATAAGGGTTTTATTAGACCCAGTGTCTCGCCTTGGGGTGCACCGGTGTTGTTCGTAAAGAAGAAATATGGGTTGATGAGGATGTGTATAGATTACCAACAGATGAATAAAGTTACTATCAAGAATAAATATCCATTGCCAAGAATTGATGATCTATTTGATCAGCTTCAGGGTGCCAGGGTGTTCTCAAAAATTGATCAGAGATCGGGCTACCATCAGTTGAAAATTAGGGCGTCCGATGTTCCTAAAATAGCTTTTCGGACAAGGTATGTGCACTATGAATTTTTGGTGATGTATTTTGGCTTGACTAATGCCCCAACAACCTTTATGGATTTGATGAATCGAGTTTTCAAGCCTTATCTGGATTCCTTCGTAATTGTGTTCATTGATGATATTCTTATATACTCCCACAGTCGGGAGGAGCATGAACAGCACCTCCGTATAACACTCCAGACTTTGAGAGATAATCAGTTGTATGCAAAATTTTCAAAGTGTGAGTTCTGGTTAGATTCAGTAGCTTTCTTGGGTCACGTCGTATCAATAGAGGGTATTCAGGTAGATTCTAAGAAGATAGAGGCAGTCAATAACTGGCCTAGACCCACTTCAGCCACGAAAATCAGGAGCTTCTTGGGTTTGGCATGATACTACCGTTGTTTTGTGGAGGGTTCTCGTCTATAGCAGCCCCGATGACGAGATTGACTCAGAAAGGTGCCCTATTTAAATGTTCGGATGAGTGTGAGTCGAGCTTCCAGAAGCTCAAGATAGCCTTGACTTCAGCACCGGTATTGGTGTTACCATCAAGTTTACGATCCTTCACGGTGTATTGTGATGCTTCCCGTGTTGGGTTGGGAGCGGTATTGATGCAAGAGGGCAGGGTGAGAGAATATGCGTCTCGACAGTTAAAGATTTATGAGAAGAATTATCTTGTCCATGACTTAGAGTTGGCAGCCATTGCTCATGCATTGAAAATATGGAGACACTATCTTTATGGCGTTCCATGTGAGGTTTACACTGACCACCGTAGCCTCCAGTACTTGTTCAAGAAAAAGGATCTTAATTTGAGGCAGAGAAGATGTTTAGAGTTATTGAATGGTTATGACGTCACTATATTGTATCATCCGGGGAAGGACAATGTGGTGGCCGATGCATTGAGTAAGAAAGTAAGTATGGGCAACCTTGCATGTATTCCCGTTGGTGAGAGACCGTTAGCTTCAGATATTTAGACATTGGCTAATCAGTTCGTGAGGTTGGATATTTCGCCCAGCCATGTTCTAGCTTGTACAGTTGCTCGGTCTTCCTTATTCGAGCGTATCAGAGATCGGCAGGATGATGACCCGCACTTGATGGTCCTTAAGGACACAGTTAGGCATGGTGGTACCAAGAAGGTTATAGTTGGAGATGATGGTGTTTTGAGGATGTAGGGTCGTATATGTGTGCCTAACGTTGATGGCCTTCGTGAGTTGATTCTTAAAGAAGCTCACAGTTCTAAGTATTCTATTCACTCGGGTGCTGCCAAGATGTACCGGGACCTACGACAACACTACTGGTGGCGAAGGATGAAGAAAGATATTGTTGCTTATCTGGCTCGTTGTTTGAATTTCCAACAGGTGAAATATAAGCATCAAAGACCCGGTGCTTTACTTCAGCAAATAGAGATTCCTGAGTGGAAGTGGGAGCGTATCACTATGGACTTCGTTGTTGGACTCCCACGGACTCAGAGAAAGTTAGACGTCTTTTGGGTTATTGTGGATAGGTTGACTAAATCAGCACATTTCATTCTAGTGGCAAGTACTTACACTTCGGAGCAGTTGGCAGAGATATATATTTGAGAGATTGTTCGCCTTCACGGTGTGCCTGTGTCTATCATTTATGATCGAGGTACGCAGTTTACCTCGCACTTTTGGAGGGCAGTCCAGCGAGAGTTGGGTACCCGAGTCGAGTTGAGCACCACATTTCATCCTTGGACGGACGGGCAGTCAAAGCGTACTATTCAGATTTTAGAGGATATGCTCCGCGCTTGTGTTATTGACTTTGGTGGTTCTTGGGATCAGTTCTTGCCGTTAGCAGAGTTTGCCTACAATAATAGTTATCATTCGGGCATTTAGATGGCTCCCTATGAGGCATTATATGGTAGACGGTGTAGATCGCCAGTTGGGTGGTTTGAGCAGGAAGAGGCTCGGTTATTGGGTACAGACTTAGTTCAAGAGGCCTTAGATAAGTTCAAGATTATACAGGATCGAATTCGTGCAGCTCAGTCTAGGGAAAAGAGTTACGCCGATCGTAAGGTTCGGGATGTGGCATTCATGGTTGGAGAGAGAGTATTACTTCGGGTATCCCCCATGAAGGGTGTTATGAGATTTGGGAAGAAGGGCAAGTTGAGCCATAGGTATGCCATTTGAGATTCTTGATAGAGTGGGGGAGGTAGCTTATAGACTTGCGTTGCCTCCAGGGTTATCCTCAGGTCATCCGGTATTTCATTTATCTATGCTCCGAAAATATCATGGTGACCCGTCCCACGTGTTAGATTCTAGCTCTGTCCTATTGGACAAAGACTTCACTTACGAGGAGGAGCCGGTAACCATTCTAGACCGGTAGGTTCGTCAGTTGAGGTGTAAGAGCTAGCCTTCAGCTCGAGTGCAGTGGAAATTTCAGCCTGTTAGGCAGCTACTTGGGAGTCCAAGTCGGACATGCAGAGTAAATATCCACACTTGTTTGCCAATTCAAATAATCTTCTATGTCCGTTCGAGGACGAACATTTGTTTTAGAGGTGGAGATTGTGATGACTCAAGGGGTCATTTATGAATTAAGAATCCGTTCTAGGCTTATTAGCCATAAAAAGATTTAATTTTAACTACCTCGATTTGTGTGTGCAGTCCGGACGTGAAACCGGAAAGCTTTTATGTGAAAATATAAGAAATACTAATTTCTAGAATTTAAAGTTTGGTTTTAGTTGACTTGAGTCAACATTTTGAGTAAACGGACCCGGGCCTGTGTTCCGACAATTCCGGGAGGTCCGCAGTAAAATATGGGACTTGGGCGTATGCCCGAAACTGAATTCCGAGGTCCCAAGCCTTAGAAATTAATTTTTGAAAGAAATTGTTTTGCTGAGTTATTAATGAAATAAAGAAAAGAATTAATGTTTGAACCATGGTATCGGGCCCGTATTTTGGTTTTGGAGCCCGATACAGATTCGTTATAGTATTTAAACGCTATCTGTGAAATTTGGTGAGAAATGAAGTTCATTTGACGTGATTTGGACGTCCGGTTGAGAAATAGTGAACTTTAAGTGTTCTTGAGAAAATGATGAGTTTTGAGAGTTAATTCATAGTTTTACATGTTATTTTCACGATTTGATCGCACGAGCAAGTCCGTAGGATATTTTTAGACTTGCTTGCATGTTTGATTTAGAGCCCCGAGAGCTTGGGCGAGTTTCGGATATGCCGCGGGATGTTATAAACTCATAAAATGCTTCTGTAATAGCTGTTCTGGTGCATTGATATTTTGTTCATTGCATTCGCGTTACCCCAGTCGCGAATGCGTAGATTAATTTAGCTGGGGGCCTTTTTGTTCTATGCGAATGTGTGACCAGGGACGCGAATGCGATGGGCTTGGGGGAGACCCTACACGAACGCGGTTTGGTCCACGTGAACACGTAGTGTAACGGGCCTGGGGGAGGGGAAACTGACTTTCCTCTATGCGAACGCGGCCCAGTGACCGCGAATGCGAAGGCCTGAGGAGCTAAAGCTCCGTGAACGCGAGCCTTGAGATGCGAACGCGAAGGCCAACAAGCTTGACTCCATGCGAACGCGGGCAGGCCCACGCGAACGCGATGAAGGCTTGCCCATTCATATTTAAGCACTGTTAAACACGGACATAACCCTTTCTTTCACTATTTTTCGAACTACCAAGCCCTAAGGACGATTTTCTTCATCAAAGTTCATCCCCAAAGTATAGGTAATTAATTCTAAACTCTACTCTTTCAATTACCCAATATTTTTCATCACTTTTAAATCGAAAATCAAGAATTTTCATGGTAAAATTGAGGGTTTGGGTAGAACTAGGAAATTTCGTAAAAATCGAATCTTTACCTCGAATTGAGGTCGGATTTCGAAAATAATTTTATATTCGGTCTCGGGGGTGAATGGGTAAATATAAATTTTTCCGAACCCGGAGTTTGGACCAAGCGGGCCCGAGGTCGGGTTTTAACTTTTTTGAGAAAACTTAGGAAAAATTATAATTTTCAGTAAAGTTAGTTCCTTTAGCATTAATTAATGATGTTAAGTTAATTATGGTTAGATTCGAGTGTATTGGAGGTGAATTTAAAAGGAAAAGTTATAATTGAACAGTGAGTGACCTGCGAATTCGAGGTAAGTGTTTGGTTTAACCTTGACTTGAGGGAATAGGAATCCCCAACTTAATTGCTATGTGAATCTGCATATGTGTGGTGTATAGGTGAGGTGACGAGTATTTATCTACCACCAAATTATCTGTTAAACATTATCCCTTCCCTGTTTTCAATTTATTTGATTCATGGTATAATTGTTTTATGCTCATTGATGTTTCTATGACTACTTAGCTTTGTTAACTTGTTGATAAGTCTTGGTTCAATTATTTTTGGAAAGTGTTGATTGTTCCCTTGGTTTCATTGTGGTACATAAAGGTTGAGCGGGTTGACATTGCTTTACGAAATATGTATATTCCTGTTAGTTTCATTTTGAGATGATATTGATGAAGTTTATGAGAAAATACAGTTTCTTGTTTATATTTGCTGAGACAAAAATATTGTGAAAGGTTTGGCCTGAATTGTGAGAATTTTCATAAATAAACTGATATGATATGTCTGGTGGGAGCGGATTGCACGCTGCAAAAAGGAGTAATAAGGGTGGACATGTGGGATCGGGTTGCACGCCGCAACAGGAGCAATAAGGGTGATATATATATATATATATATATATATNGGGTGGACATGTGGGAGCGGGTTGGACGCCGCAAGGAGCAATAAGGGAGGATATTTATATTTTACTAATTTCGAAGAAAATAAAAGTTTGAGAACTTACTGGTTTACTTCACTATTTCTCATGTTTTGCACTACTTTTATCTTTAAGTTAAAGTTTGGAAATTTGAAAACTTACGTGACAATTGGTTATAGCTGAAACCTGGAAAATGTGACTGAGTTATTTTAAATTGTTGCTACAGTTATTGTTTGTTTATTTTAGAATTTTCTTTTTGCTTTATTTTATATTGTTCACTGGTTATATTGTTAATGCCCCGCCGTAGCCTCGTCACTACTTCGTCGAGGTTAGGCTCGGCACTTACTCAGTACATGGGGTCGGTTATACTGATACTACACTCTGCACTCTTTTTTGGAGATTCAGGTAGCGGACAACATTAGGAGATTTTAGTAGCCGTATTCATCATTTGGAGACACAGGGTATATCTGCCGCCGTCCGCAGATTCCTGGAGTCTTCTCCTAGCTTTATAGAGGCTGTTTTATTTTACTCAAAATATATATATTATTTCTTTCAGCCCATTATTTGTAGTATTCTTAGAAGTTCGTGAATTGTGACACCAGAACTTAGGGTAGTCTTAAAGTTATATATATTTAGTTCATGGCTCGGTTTATTTATTTGTTTATCATTTTGTTTTTGGAATGTATTCGCCGTAAATCATTAGATTTAATCTACTCTAAATTTGTTTAATTGTGTTTAAATAAGTGACTAAAGGAAAAATAGCTAATCGAATTCTAACATTGGCTTGCCTAGAAAGTGTGGTGTTAGGCGCCATCACGATCCCTAAGGTTTGGAATTTGGGTCGTGACAACCTGAGACAGAAAGAAAATTCATGGATGAGGTAGCAAACAATGTGATGAAATACACACACACAGAGAGACACACAAGTTTCCAAAACTGCAAGCAAAACAATAATTTTCTCAATGATTGAAATTCATTGAAAACAAATATATGGGTCAATATATGAAATTTTAGGAAGATTTGAGGTGATATGGACTGATTTGGTATCAAATTCGTAGTTAAAATCGAGTACAAAAATTTCTTTTGCGACACATGTTTCAAACATGTATCACGCATGTACTACACGCACATGTATACATGGATAAACATGTGATGAACATCTTATATAAATATGATACATATGTGATACACAAATGATAGACAGTGTGATACACATAACATTTTTTTTATGTTCATCTTTTACTTTGAATTTCAATTCAAACCACCTCAAAATTACACCAAATTATCAAAACTAAAATTCAAACTCCTTAAGATGTACCAAATCTATTCTAATAACACTCACTCAAAAGAAACAAAAAATTTAATATTTTTTTTGCTACAAATAGCTAATTGGCTAATATTAGTAACATTTGACTAGTTATAAATTGACCAACTTTTGTAATAAGCTACTTATAAATAGATATAACTTGTAACCGTTTATTTGAGGGAGGTCCAATTCCGTGCTATTCTAATTGCAAAAAAGGGTTCAAGAACCCCTCTACATCTAGGGCTCATCGAAGCCCTATTCTGTGTACATTTTATGTGAATATTAACCTATTGTATAAGTTAGTGATTTACTTACATAATTTTCAGGCTGCTGGTTTGATCTTCATTTATTAAAGATTGTTGATTATAGTTAGGCATTAAGTGATATAATAGTGTAAAATTTATTTTCAGCTGTATACATTGTTTTTTTCCTCTTTTACATATATATATATATATATATATATATATATATATATATATATATATATATATATATATATATATATATATATATATATATATATATATATATATATATATATATATATATATATATATATATATATTGTTTTAACATAACTAAGAGTTGTGGCGTGATGGATATGATGAGGACAAAGATCACTCTTAGCCTGCAGCCAAAGTTATTTATATTCGATAGCCGTAAAAATATATAAAATTTATACTTTTTATATATATAATTATTTTGAAAGCGACTATATAGTGTTATCTTTCGGATATGATTTCTCTATCCTTAACTTGAAGTATGATGTTCAAGTGCTAGTTGTGAAACATATCGTAGTATGAAATGCCTCCCCTTTAATGAGCTTAAGCGATATAAATACGAATTAATCAGGATAATAATATGAATACCGAACATCAACAGCAAAAAAAAAAGAAAAGAAAAATCAGACTTTCACGTGGGAAAGGGCGAAATATGTCGCCCGCGTTTTAGTCTACCTTTAGCTGCCGTAGCGTATGCTATGCTAATAAGTCAATGCAACTATAAGAGAGGACTTGACTAAAGTAGTAAACTACATCATTTGAACAATTCTGGGAAATGTGAGCAAAATTCCAAATAATAATAGACAGCTAAAAGTGACTAATTTGTGATTTAAATATTAAGTCCTTTCTCAAATATTTTTTCTTTTTACGTCAACTTATTTTTCAATTATTAAACTTTCCATTGACGATGATGCAATTGACTTTGATATATTATTGCAAACAATCCAATGGCCATGAATCGTTTAAATTTTGTTATGCAATTAATTTAGAAAAATCAGAGGTATATCTAATTAAAAGCCCAGCTGACTGTGTTTAGATTTAATTTAAACATATTTTTTGTAAAATATATTTAAATTACATACATTGGCGAAAAATAATAAAATTATAACATTATTTTTCTCACATGAAAACGGGGAAATAATATCGAAAAACTAAAAGCATCAACTATTGTGGAACAAAGAAATATATTTTTAGTAGAAAAAGAAAAATCGGAGAACACAATTTATTATTTATGTCATGGTTCACATATCTTTAACCTTATTGTATAGTAGTACTTGACAAACATAATTACGTAATCGATCACTTCATCTCTGAAAATGACACTCCCCATGTTTGTGAAGCTGCAAAAAAAAAGTGCGGTAAATATAAAATAAAAACGAAGAACATAAAGCAATTGAAATTAATTGAGAAAGTGTGATGACCCAAAGGGGTCATCTTGTGTTTTGAACTCTATTCTGTGCTCGTTAACCATAAAAATCTCATTTTTACCCTCTTCGATTTGTGTGCACAGTCGGGGCGTAATTCCGGAAAGCCTTTATGTGAAAAATTGAAGAAATAATAATTTTTGGTCTTTAAAAGTGATTTTAGTTGACTTCGGTCAATGTTTTGAGTAAACGGATCCGGACCCGTATTTCGACGGTTCCTGTGGGTCTGTAGTAAAATATGGGATCTGGACGTATGCCCGGAATCGAATTCCGAGATCCCTAGCTCGAGAAATGAATTTTTGACTAAAATTGAAAGACCGAAAATTAATGATTTTAAAGAATTTGCTTAATGCTTGATCTTGTTGGTATCGGGTCCGTATCCTGGTTCCGGAGCCCGATACAGGTCCGTTATGATTTTTATACCTTGTCTGTGAAGTTTGGTGAGAAACGGAACTGATTTGACGCGGACCTTTGGTTGAGAAAATAGATATTTTAAAGTGTTCTTGAGAATCTCATGTGTTTTGGTGTTAAATTCGAAGTTCTAGGTGTTATTTTGGCGATTTGATCGCACGAGCAATCCGTATGATGTTTTTAGACTTGTGTCATTGTTTGGTTTGGAGTCCCGAGGGCTCGGGTGTCCTTTGGGCGATGCGCAAGTTGAATTCAAACCTCAACAACGCTGCTGGTGCACCAGATCTGGTATGCCCGCACCTGTGACCCATTGGTCGCAGGTGCGAGCAATAGCCCCGTAGGTGCGACCCAAGCCTAGGACTCCATTTTTCCGCAGATGCGCTCCGCAGGAGCGGGACCGCAGAAATGGAACCCTTTCCGCAGGTGCGGCCCCAGTCGGCCCAATCCTTTCCCGCGGATGTCAGGTCCGCACATGCGGATACGCAAGTGCGACCAAAGCACCGCATGTGCGAAGGTCGCTGGGCAGTGAGCTCATTAATTCGGGCTCAAGCCATTTTCTCCTCATTTTCAAAAGATAGAAGACCTAAGGGAGATTTTTCAAACACATTTTGTTCCCCAAATTATAGGTAAGTGTTCCTTAACTCGTTCCTTTCGATCTTTCACTTCATTTTACAAGAATTCAACCTAAAATCTAGGGATTTCATGGTAGAAATTGGGGGATTTGGATAGAATTAGGGATTTTTGGGAAATTGGAAATTGGACCTCAATTAAGGGTCGAATTTCAAAACTAATTACATATTCGGGCTCGGGGGTGTATGGCTGAACGAATTTTGGTCCGAACCTCGAGTTTTGACCAAGCGGGCCCGGGGTCGATTTTTTACTTTTGGGGGGAAAATTGGGGAAACATATAATTGTGTATTGAGATTGATTTCTTTAGCGATAATTGATGTTATTAAGCTAATTATGACTAGATACGAGTGGGTTGGAGGTGAATTCTAGAGGAAAAGCAGTACTTGAGCAGTGAGTGACCTGTGGATCGAGGTAAGTGTCGTGTCTAACTTTGGCTTGAGGGATTAGGTGTTGATTGACTATTTGCTACATGTTTGGTTGTTGAGTACAATGTATAGGTGAGGTGACAAGCACCTATGCATTGTTGTCGAGTCATAGCATTCGTGTGAGTCCTATTGTTGTCACTGTTGTAGCCTTTAATTAACTTGTTCATGCTTAGCTTCGCTAATTGTCATGTTGGGCATCTCTTATCCTATTTTTACTGAAATTTGGTAATTTTTGAGTATTTACTCAAGGTTGAGATGTATATTGTGGCATTAAATATTGAAGTAAGACTGATTTATGATAAATCTGTATCTCTGTTGTTACTGATCTCTATTTTGGTGAGGAAGAGTGTAAAGCACAAAGGGTGATGTCGTGCCATGTTTGTGAGTGAGTGTTAATGCACGAAGGTTGATGTCGTGCCATGTTTTGTGAGTGATAATGCACGAAGGGTGATGACGTGTCATATTATGAGAGAGTTAATGCACGAAGGGTGATGTCGTGCCGTTCTACTGTTTTATATGGTGAGGTTGAGAGTAAAAGCACAAAGGGTGATGCCGTGCAGTTTTCCTTTGTTGTTTTAATTGCTTAATTCGTTTAAAGCATATTTTTTGATTCTGCTTTATCACTGTTTCTCATTTCTTATATTGTGACCCCCCTCTGTATGCTCCCTTCCCATTATTTCCTGCTCTATTTCTTTTTATTACTATTGTGCTGCCTGTATGATTATATGCACAACTTATATGTGGGTGTCTTGTTCTAGCCTCGTCACTACTTCGCCGAGGTTAGGCTCGACACTTACCGGTGCATGGGATCGTTTATACTGATGCTGCACTTTGCACTTTCTGTGCAGGTCCAGGTGTCGGTCCGAGCTGATTCCGAGCTTTGTTGTTGACTTTTTCACCCTGAGACCCAAGGTAGATCTGTCGACGTCCGCAGACCCTGGAGTCCCCTCCTATCTGTTCATTTACTATTTTTCTTTAGTTCATAAACAATTATATTTTCCTTTTCCTTCAGCCAAATACTTGTAGATAAATCATAGTAGTCCGTCAGTTGTGACTCCAGATCATAAGTAGATATATAAATATCATATGCACGGTGTTGTTATGAATTTTCTTTTCTCTATTAATTTATCATGTGTTGAATCGTAGTAATTATCCGCAAGTTTTAAGATTTTTATGTTGTGAATCTCTAATGTTGGCTTGCCTAGCAAGTGCAGCGTTAGGCGCCATCACGGTCCCGACGGTGGGAGTTCGGGTCATGAGAAGTTGGTATCAGAGCACAAGATTGCTTAGGTCTCACAATTCACGGACAAGCTTAGTAAAGTCCGGGGGATCAGTACGGAGACGTTTGTACTTATCTCCCAGTGGCTATAAAGTTAGGAACAAGTTCACTTTTATTCAAATCTGTCGTGCGATGTTGTTATCTCAATACTGATTTAACTCTCCTATTCTTATTCTCTCGCAGATGGCGACAACACGTACCGCTTCATCCCCTGATCAGCAGTCGGATCCTCCAACAGCAGCTCCTACGAGGGGTAGAGGTCGAAGCCGAGGCCGTGCCAAAGGCCGAGGAAGAGGCAGGGTTCAGCCCAGGGTCCGAGCAGCAGCTCCAGTTGTGGAGCCTCAGGTAGAGTTCTATGAGGAGGTTCCAGCTCAGACCGTTCCTGCCGGACCAGCTCAGGTCCTAGAGGGGTTTATTGCCACCCAGTGCTACAGGACACCTTTGTTCGATTAGTGGGCCTTATGGAGAGTGTGGCCCAGACTGGCGTATTCCTCATGGCACCAGCCGTATCTCAGGCTGGAGGAGGAGCCTAGACTCCTACTACCCACACTCCGGAGCAGATGGCTCCCCAGTTTCAGACTCCAACATCCCATCCAGTTGGAGTAGTTCAGCCGGTTGCTGCAGCACCGCTCGGTGATGGGTCAGCTATGTCCTCCGAGGCCTTGTGGATATTGGATAGGTTTACCAAGCTTTTCCCAGTTCATTTCAGTTGTGCCACTTCTGAGGACCCCCAGGAGTACCTTGATAGTTGTCATGAGGTTCTTCGGAACATGGGTATATTGGAGACCAATGGGGTCGACTTTGCTTCTTTTCAGATGACTGGTTCCGCAAAGAAATGGTGGAGGGATTATTTATTGAGGAGATCAGCTGGGTCGCATGCTCTCACTTGGGACCAGTTCTCACATCTCTTCTTAGAGAAATTTCTTCCTATCACCTTGAGGGAGGAACGCCACCGTCAGTTCGAGCGTCTCCAGTAGGGCAGCATGACTGTTACTCACTATGAGACTCGTTTTGTGGACTTGGCCCGTTATGCTATTCTTTTTCTCCCCATAGAGAGAGAGAGAGAGAGAGAGAGAGAGAGAGAGAGAGAGAGCGAGGGTGAGGAGGTTTATTGAGGGTCTTGCTCAGCCTATTAGATTGCAGATGGCTAAGGATACAGGAAGTGATGTGCTAATGTCGCCAGACGAGTTGAGATTGTTCTTGGACAGAGAGTTCACGGGTTGGACAAGAGACCTCGTCATTATGGAGGATTCAGCGGTGCCTCATCTGGAGGCGGGGATACTTATGGTAGAGGCTATCTTCCCAGGCCATTTCATTCAGCACTCTAGGCATCCCACGGTGCCCCAGGTGGTCGTGGCCTTTATATGCATTATTCTAATATGCCAGTCTGCAGTGCACCACCAGCTCCTATCAGTGCACCTCCTCTTCAGAGTTTTCAGGATGGTTATTCAGGTCGACAGGGTCAGTTTGCTGGCCAGCAGTCTCAACAGTCGAGGTCATGTTATACTTGTGGTGATCCGAGGCACATTGCTAGATATTTCCCTCGTGCGTCGAGTAGCTCACAGCACCAGCATGGTTCCGGCACCAGATGTTGCCGCCTGCCCAGCCAGCCAGAGGTAGAGTCAGGTAGCCAGAGGTAGGGGCCAGATTGCTAGAGGTGGAGGTCAAGCCGCTAGAGGTAGAGGCCCGCCAGTTAGAGGCCGTCCCAGAGACATGGTTCAGAGTGGTGAGGCCTAGCCCCGATATTATGACTTTCCATCCAGACCTGAGACTGAGTCTTCTGATGCTATTATCACATGTATTGTTTCAGTTTGCAGTAGAGATGCTTCAATTCTATTTGATCCGGGGTCTACTTACTCCTATGTGTCATCTTATTTTGCTTCATATTTGGTTGTGCTCCGTGATTGTTTGAGCGCCCCTGTATATGTGTCCACGCCCGTGGGGGATGCTATTATTGTAGATCGTGTATATCATTTTTGTGTGGTCACTATTGGGAGTTTTGAAACCAGTGTAGACCTTCTGCTCCTTGATATGGTTGATTTAGATGTTATATTGGGTATGGATTGGCTGTCACCTTATCATGCTATCTTGGAGTGTCACGCCAAGACAGTGACATTAGCCTTAGCGGGGTTGCCTTGATTAGAGTGGAGAGGGACTCCTGGCCATTCTACCAGCAGGGTTATTTCTTATATGAAGGCTCGACGTATGGTCGGGAAGGGGTGCTTGGCCTATTTAGCTTATGTTCGTGATTCTAGTGTTGAGGTTCCCTCTATGGTTGGGTAGAATTAGGGATTTTTGGGAAATTAGAAATTGGACCTCAATTTGGGGTCAGATTTCGAAACTAATTACATATTCGGGTTCGGGGGTGAATGGGTGAACAGATTTTGGTCCGAACCTCGAGTTTTGACCAAGCGAGCCCGGGTCGATTTTTGACTTTTGGGGGAAAATTGGGGAAACATATAATTGTGTATTGAGATTGATTTCTTTAGCGGTAATTGATGTTATTAAGCTAATTATGACTAGATACGAGTGGGTTGGAGGTGAATTCTAGAGGAAAAGCGATACTTGAGCTGTGAGTGGCCTGCGGATCGAGGTAAGTGTCGTGCCTAACTTTGGCTCTAGGGATTAGGTGTTGATTGGCTATTTGCTACGTGTTTGGTTGTTGAGTACAATGTATAGGTGAGGTGACACGCGCCTATGCTTTGTTTTCGAGTCATAGCATTCGAGTGAGTCCTATTATTGTAACTGTTGTAGCCTTTAATTAACTTGTTCATGCTTAGCTTCACTAATTGTCATGTGGGGCATCTCTTATCCTGTTTTTACTGAAATTTGGTATTGTTGAGTATTGACTCAAGATTGAGATGGATATTGTGGCATAAATATTGAAGTAAGACTGATTTATGATATTTCTGTATCTCTGTTGTTACTGATCTCTATTTTGGTGAGGAAGAGTGTAAAGCACGAAGGGTGATGTCGTGCCATGTTTGTGAGTGAGTGTTAATGCACGAAGGTTGATGTCGTGCCATGTTTTGTGAGTGATAATGCACGAAGGGTGATGACGTGTCATATTATGAGAGAGTTAATGCACGAAGGGTGATGTCGTGCCGTTCTATTGTTTCAGATGGTGAGGTTGAGAGTAAAAGAACAAAGAGTGATGCCTTACAGTTTTCTGTTGTTGTTTTACTTGCTTAATTCGTTTAAAGCATATTGTTTGATTTTGTCTTATCACTGTTTCTCATTTCTTATATTGTGAACCCCCCTCTGTATGTCCCCTTCTCATTATTCCCTGCTTTCTTTATTTTTATTATTGTTGTGCTGCCTGTATGATTATACTGCACAGGTTATATGTGAGTGTCTTGTCCTAGCCTCGTCACTACTTCGTCGAGGTTAGGCTCGACACTTACCAGTACATGGGGTCGGTTGCACTGATGCTGCACTTTGCATTTTCTGTGCAGATCCAGGTGTCGGTCTGAGCTGATTCTGAGCTTTGCTGTTGACTTTTTTACCCTAAGACCCAAGGTAGATCTGCCGATGTCCGCAGATCCTGGAGTCCCCCCTATTCGTTCATTTACTGTTTTTCTTTGGTTCATAAACAATTGTATTTTCCTTTTCCTTCAGCCAAATACTTGTAGATAAATCATAGTAGTCCGTGAGTTGTGACTCCAGATCATGGGTAGATAGATATATAAATATCATATGCGCAGTGTTGTTATGAATTTTCGTTTCTCTATTAATTTATCATGTGTTGAATCGTAGTAATTCTCCGCAAGTTTTAAGATTTTTATGTTGTGAATCTCTAATGTTGGCTTGCCTAACAAATGCAGCGTTAGGCGCCATCAC
The DNA here is from genome assembly GCA_005239505.1 of Nicotiana paniculata. NCBI lineage: Eukaryota > Viridiplantae > Streptophyta > Magnoliopsida > Solanales > Solanaceae > Nicotiana > Nicotiana paniculata. The sequence continues at coordinate 21,372 of ML353154.1, forward strand.
GATCCCAACGGTGGGAGTTCGGATCGTGACAGAAAATCAGTTATTTAATAATTCCAAAACAATAGTATTGTTATTTAATCCTACAGTTTCTTCCAAATAAAACAAAAAAATTCTTATTAAGGTTTTCAATATGTTGCTTCATCTCATTTTATAATTAGGAAATTAAATAGTAGTAAGTTTCCCTAATTTTCAAGTACTTACTGAATGTCATAAAGTTTTTATTTGTAAAAGATCGATATAAACCAGTGTTTTAAAAAGCGTTTTTGGGGCGAGCCCTGGGGCAGGGAGCACCAGAAACGCCCCGAGGCGATGGCATGGGGTGAAAGTCTTAAAAGACGTACACCCAGTAATTCGGAGCGTATGCCCCAGCGTTTGAGGCGCGTTTTTTAGCGAGGTGTAAGCTTAAGAGACTTTTTCAAATTAAAACAAAATTTGTGAATAAACCCTTCATATAATGCCAAGATTCTCAAAATTCAGCTTGGTAATTACTCAAAATAAAAATCAACTGAAATGTAATAAATTTAAAAGTCAAGACCTTTTTATTCATTGAAGCCCTAATTCATGATCCTTCCCAATATTTTATCTTGTCCGCTAATCTACTAATATCTCCCAAAAGCAACGAATATTCAATTATTATTTTTTACAAATACAAAAAGAGAACTCCATTCCCCTTCATAGTAGGAAATTCAAAGTTCAAATTGTAGGTTAGTCGTCCTTTTTGTTCCTCCATGTAGATAACTTATTCTTTTCGGCTCAAATTACTTGTGCTTCTAAGTAGCGTATTAGATTGTTTTGACTAATTTTTTTGTGGGGATGGAGCACATATTTATAAATATTTACTAGTTCTTTAATTTTTATGCAGTTTTACCTATTTATAAATATTTACTGTTAATATATAAAAAGTTAAATACTTATGGGGCTTACGCTCCCGTGTATGGGACTTATGCCTCGTTGAGGCATATATAAAACGTCTCGCCTTACGCCCACACCTTTTAAGACACTGATATAAACCTAAGTAAACGTGTCTGAGTGCTAATTAGATTAGCATAGGAAAAATGCTACAATATGACTATCGTAGGGATCCTTCTCGTTCAATCGATTATTTTTGAATAGGGGTATTTCATTCATAAGGAAAAAAAAGGTAACTTTATTCTATAATGGACCAGAAAAGTCATGCATTCCTAAGAATTTAATGAGAAAATATGCACCAAGGAAAATGATGTATTTTGACAATTAACTACAAAAATGCTAAAGAAAATAAAAAAAAGAAGTTTGAATTTTTTTCCTGTTACTCAAAAGCACCTAAATGTCGTGTTATGTTGCAAATAACTCTTTTAATTTATGGTACTACTTAGCAATAAATAATAAAACCTATTATTTTTTAAGAGACGATGGGAGCCTGCTTAATCAACCGCCATCGTACTCTGTCCTATAGTCAGTTTTTTGGAATTGTCAATATAATCGAATGATCTTTCCCCCTTTCCGATTATATATAATGGCAAGTGTGCGAAATATTATTACGTTATTTTTGAAACTATTACATATTTTAGACCCATAATTTGCAAAAAGTTACATTTAATGTGTCTAGTACCAAGAACCTAAAATTGATCTCATCAAATTTATCATGGGTTCGCCTTAGTCTCAATCATTACCATATAATTCCAAATTACTTAGGCCATGAAAAAATCAAGAATATTGCAGTGAGAGACATATTAAAAACATGATAATTAAGCAAATAAAAATATATTATCTTTATAATAATTTATAATATTAAACGAAAAGGTCATATAATTCAATATGACACCAAAACTAACAGATGAGGGTTCAAATATCACAACTAGCTACTTGTCCAAAAAAATCATGTAAGGACAGGGCGTAAGCACTTTATCTCTAGCAGTGACATGTGACACCATTTCGTCCAAATTTTTTCCAAAAATATATGTACAGATACTTAGTTTGTTGAAATGAGAGAAAATACTTTTTTATATCATGAAAAAAGTACTTTTTTGCTGTAATGAAAGAAATTTTTTTTTCTACATCATGAAAAGAAAAGTATTGTTGGAAAAAAAATACTTTTTCTATTTCAGGAAAAGAAAATATAAGTAGCGAGAATACAACGAATACAGTCACATAGCTGGACTCCCTTATTTTTAGGCGAATTTTGTTACTGTATTCATGAATAGAGTAGTGCGAATACAGTTGTGTAATAACAAAATAATAACTATAAGAGGTAATTATGTACATGGTAGCAATAGAAAATTAATAGTCGCTAAACAATAGTGATTTCTAAAAATTCATGTTTATTAAAGCGGATAGCAAACCCAGTTGGTTCCGATAAATATCAAACTTTAGTTAAAATGAGTAAGATTCTTTTTTTATTTTGACTTCTTTCAAAGGGCAATGAATGAGAGGAAAGGGGATTTATATTATAGTATGTATTGGAAAAAATCTCTAATTTAAAAAGGTCAAATTTCGTTAAAGAGGCAAAATCATATAGTTTACCTCAAAATCCTATATCTTCGTGCATCCAATATTTAAGTAATTATGGAATACTTGAAATTTTAAGAATATTTGTAATTATAATTTTATCCAACATGAGATGTATTTTCATTTTCAATTGTTAAAAAGCCGATCAACTTTTCACGTTGTAGTTTCTTCCTTTTATAATAGTAAGTTTACAAATAGATATATTGGTATATATTTGTGAAGATACTTATAGAGACAAATGTAAAAAAGAAAAATATCACAGCAGTTTCGAAATAATTTACGTGTTTTTTTTCTTCTAAAATTATTGGACAAGACAAGATCATTGACCTGAAGAGTAAGTCGTCGTCGAATGTTCCCAAAGAAAACAACAACAAAGAAAAGTAAAGAAAAGGAAAGAAGAGAGTAATAAGTCAAACAAATTGTTCAATTATCTCAATTTGTCTTGTAAAATTTTGCCCTTTTTTCCAAGTCGTTTGTTGTTTTTACTAGAAATAGCTTTGCCCTTTAAGAGTCGAGTACTCGAATTTAACTTTTATTTACTGACAACATAAAAGAATTTATATAGTATAAAGTTATCCAAAAAAATAACTATACGTAATAACAGTGGCGTATGCAACTCTTAAATAACCGATCATCCTAACCTATTTACTCCCTCCGTTTCAAAAGTTAAAATCTATGAAGTTTGATCAATTATTTTAAAATGTATTTTTTATCATATCGGTATGAGAAATGGCAACTTATAGCATCTCTTATATAATTTTTGAATATTTTAATTTTAATTTTAAAATATTGAGTTAAACTAATCTAATTTAGCTTCAAAATTTAGTTAAATTGACTCTCGATAAGCAAAATTTATCATCTAAATTGAAAGATGGAGCAATATTTTATGACAAAACATAAATATATATTTGAAAATCTAATCCACTAAACTTTCAGTAAAATTTGATTTAAACCTATAATTTTTAAAGTACGTAGGTTTTATTGCTGTATTGGTGAAGAAAAATACATGACACGTGGAACATCAGTTTGCTGACAAGGCATGAAGTGTGGAGCGTCGATATAGCGACAAGTGACACTCTCAATTAATTGAATTAAGAATGCAAGGAAGGTACGGGAAAAATACCCTCGGGGTAGCATAGAGAAAAGAATCGGGTCTGACAATTGTCAAAAGAGAAACGTGAACGAAATGAATGTAGGCTACAAAGAAGGGAAGATACATGAAGCAGGAATAAATAAGGAAGGGGAATCAGAGCAGTTATGAGGTATCTTTAGTCATAAATATGTCAGTTACGGTTATCTATAGTAACGAGCAGTCAATACAATTAATGCTCTTAATAAGTCCAAATTAAGTGTGAGAACCGTTATGATTATATGCTCCTATATAAGGATACGAATTTCATTTGTAAAGGCAGGTTAAGATTATTACAGAAATACATAATATTATTCTTTGCTTACTCTACAAGTTCTCAGCCTTGGTTTCGAGTAGTGATTGTCAGTTCATTTTTTCTTTGTTAATCATTTCCTTACTTCGATTTATTCTTCCTAAAATTGTTAGAAAAGTGAAGTAAATCTTGGTTATCAATAACCCATTTATTTTAAATATTAACTTTGACCGAGAAATCTATTTTTGGTTAAACAAATTGGTTATGTTTCCGGGAATCTGATAATCTTTCACATTCCAAATTCCACTTTTTTGATAACCAACTATGCCAACTGGTAACGATAATAACCAGCTAAACCAACAAGGTGAAACTCCACCACACCACCCACGCACGGGGTCCCCTCGACAATGGCGTGGAGGTTCACCTGAAAGGTCTACTTCACGCGTTGATGATCAATAAGGGGACGAACAAACCATAGAGCAAGATGCTCTAAAGAAATTGATTGCGGAACACACGAATAGTGCACTACAAGCTTTTGTCAGAGGATTGCCCAATACGCCACAAACTACTCCACCGGTCAATACAACAACCTCAGAATACCCGTGCTCAGGGCTTGACAATTCTGAAAGTGGAGAAATTCCTAACGAATCTCGTGATGGAGGGTCAGGTACACCAAATAATTCTGTCACTACCCTGAATTCCCGCCTTCGGGACCGTAATGACGTTTAACATTTCACTTGCTAGGCAAGCCAACGTTAGAAAATCTTTAAGCCAGTTTTAATCAAATTCAATAAGTAAAATCAATTAAGCCGAAATGAAACTAAACCTGAGTTCGGAATGACATAAAAAACCAATAACATCTAAGTACAACCCGGATCTGGAGTCACAAAGTCACGAACTTCTAGAGTTTCTACATACAGAGTTTGAAATAAGTACAACTGTCCCGAATGATAAGAACAATAAATAGGAGGAATGTGGAAGGGGGCTTCAAGGTCTGCGGACGCCCGCAGATCTACCTCGAGTCTCCAAAAGCTAATCCAAGCTGAATCGCCTCAGGGACAACTGGGACCAATACCAGAATCTGCACAAGAAGTGCAGAGTGTAGTATGAGTACAACAGATTCAATGTCCTCTGTAAGTGTCGAGCCTAACCTCGACGAGGTAGTGAAGAGGCTATGACATGACACCCACATAATAAACCTGTGCAAATAATAATATACGTACAACATAACAATAATTAAAGGCTAAACATGTAATATTGGGAGGGGACATGCAAAAGGGGTACAAGATATGATAACTACAGTAGGGATTGATAACAAGAAACATGCAATAAGCCTTTAATCAGTAAAATGAATAAACATAATGAATAAAATTGCATGGTATCACCCTTCGTGCTTTTACTCTAAACCTCACTATGAAAAAGAAATAACGACACGACATCGCGCTTCGTGCTTTTACTCTCAACCTCACTATGAAACAGAAATAACGACACGACATCACGCTTCGTGCTTTTACTCTCAATTTCATCATGAATCAATAGATACGACACGAAATCACCCGTCGTGCATTAACTCTTAATTATGGAACGACTTCACCCTTCCTGCATTAACTCTCAAATATGGTACGACATCACCCTTCGTGCATTAACACTCTTTCTTACCATATAACAATGAACATATAATAACAGCGAGATAGAATAAACAATAACAAGCCTTACGTCAACAATGGTTTTACAATACCAACATCAACTTCAGAAATAATACTCAATTATCACAGATAACCCATGAACGCGGAAAGAACTTTCAATTTAATTATTAACTAGTCTAAGCATGGATATCATGATCAAAGAAAGCAATAAATTACAAGAACCAAGTCCCACCCGCATGTTTTAGCCCAACAATAACACATAAGTACTCGTCACCTCTCATATACGATGTACCCAACATTTAAACAAGTAGCAAATAGGCAAGCAAGTCCAAATACCTCAAGTCAAAGTTAACCACGACACTTACCTCGCTCCAAAGATCAACTCAAATCTCAACCACCACTTTGCCTTTCAAACAAGCCTCCGAACCAACCAAATCTTGCAAAATACCAATCAAAGGATTCAAAATAAGCCTTAGGAACTACCCACGAATGAAAAAGGTTCAATTTAGGTCATATTGAAAAAGTCAACTAAAGTCAACTCCTGGTCCCTCTTGGCCCGAACCCAAAATTCGGATCAAACCCCGATTACCCATTCACCCCCGAGCCTGATTATGTAATTTATTTCGAAATCCAACCTCAATTCGAGGTCTAAATTCTAATTTTACAAAAAAAAATCCCTAATTCTACCCAAACCCCCAATTTTCACCATGGAAATCCTAGATTCTAGGTTGAAATCTTATGAAATATAATGGAAAAGTGAAAGAAAGTAAGTTAGAATCACTTACCAATACATAGGGGAATCGCCAAAATAACACCTTGAACTATGAATCATACACCAAATCAAATGAAATTTTCAAGAAAACTTTAGAATTGGTATTTTAACAATCGGACGTCGAATCACGTCAAACTAACTCTATTTTTTTTTACCAAATTTGACAGGAAAGTAACAAATATAGTAATGGACCTATACCGAGTTCCAAAACAAAAATACGGACTCAGTATCAACAAAGTCAAACATTGGTCAAACCTTTAGATTCGACAAAAGGCGATAACTCATTCAATTCCGGGCATACGCCCAAGTCCCAAATCACAATACGGACCCACCGGGACCATCAAAATACGAATCGGGGTGTGTTTGTTTGAAACGTTGACCAAAGTCAACTCAAATAGATTTTTAAGAAAAAATTTCATATTTTATCAATTTTTAACATAAAAGACTTCCGAAAAAACATCCAGCATGTGCACGCAAATCGAGGAAGTCTTAAAGAAGCTATTGGAGGCTTCAAAACATATATTTAAGGTTTTAAACTCTCGATGACCTATCGGGTCATCACATTCCCCACCTCTAAAACAATCATTCGTCCTCGAACGAACATAGAAAGTACCTGGACTGGTGAAAAGGTGTGGATATCTACTCCGCATGTCTGACTCAGACTCCCAAGTAGCTGCCTCGACGGGATGACCTCTCAACCGCACTCGAATTAAAGGATAACTCTTTGACCTCAAGTGATGAACCTGCCGAGCTAGAATAGCCATCGACTCCTCTTCATAAGTCAAATCCTTGTCCAACTGGGCTGAACTGAAATCTAACACATAGGACGAATCAACGTGATACTTCCGGAGCATGGAAACATGGAACACCGGATGAGGGTCATCATACTGCCACTCCCTGATGCGCTCAAACAAGAAAGACCGAGCGACTGTACAAGCTAGAACACGACTAGGCTCTGAAGTGTCCAACCTCACGAACTGATTGGCCAAAGCCTGAAAATCTGATGCAAGTGGTTTTTCACCGATTGGAATGTACGCAAGGTTGCCCATACTCACTGTCTTTCTACTCAAGGCACTGGCCACCACATTGGCCTTCCTGAGATGATACAAGATGGTAATATCATAGTCTTTCAACAGCTCCAACCACCTCTTATGCCTCAAATTGAGATCCTTCTGTTTGAACAAATACTGCAAGCTCCGATAATCCGTGAATACCTCGCACGTCACAACTTAAAGATAATGCCTCTAAATCTTCAGCGCATGAACAATGACTGCCAACTCTAAATCATGAACATGGTAATTCTTCTCATGAACCTTCAACTGCTGTGACGCATATGCAATCCCTGCTATCCTGCATCAAAACTGCACCGAGCCCAATACGAGATGCATTATAATACACCATGTAAGATCCTGAACCTATAGGCAACACCAACACTGGTGCCGTAGTCAAAGCAGTCTTGAGCTTCTGAAAGCTCTCCTCACACTCTTTTGACCATCTGAACGGGGCACCCTTCTGGGTAAACCTGGTCAATGGGGCTGCAATAGATGAAAACCCCTCCACAAACGGACGGTCATATCCCGCCAAACCCAAGAAACTCTAGACCTACGTAGCTGAAGTGGGTTGATGCATGGCTAGAATTCATGGTTTAACATGTTATATGCCTTACATTTTATGTGCGTTAATGATAAAAATATATTTTTTATGTGCATAATGGAGTTTATTTCACGTGTAGGTGAATTGGAGATGGAAGCCGAGCTAAATGGATGCAAATACGTTGAAAATACACTCAAGAGGCGAAGAGGAGTGCACCGGGCTATAGTTGGGCATTTGAGCCTTAAGACAAGGCATAGCCTGGCGTTATCCAGGCGCCAGGGCCCAAACGCCAGCCCTAGCCTGGCGTTATCCAGGCGCCAGATCCCAAACGCCTGACCCCTGATCCGATTAAATCCGAGTTTTGAAGAGTTTTAAGTGTTTCCTGGTTGGAATAGAAGTCTCCTACACGTTTAGGGTTTATCCCAAACATATAAATAGACGCAAAAATACAACTTGAGAGGGGGGAAGCCATTAAAGTGAAGAAAAATCCTGTGGATTACAACTCAGCAAAGCAAAAACACTGATTTTTATCTTCTTATTTCATTACTCTGTAATTCAATTATGCAAGTTATTTTAGAATTGATTCTTATGAAT